>CAUYQG010113948.1:0-18522 GCA_963574415.1 Tarsius wallacei
TTTGACGGCCACCGATCTTCCTCTCTCGTTTCGGTGGTGGGGGTGGGGTGTGGGGGGGGGGGGGGGGGGGGGGGGGGGCCCCCCCCATGCTTTTCTTTTCAAATATTAAAACTGGAAGATAAATTAACCATAGCATTTAACCCAGATAAGAGAGTAGGCAGGATGTCAGAATTTCATGAATTTTTATTTTTGATACCTCAGGAAGAACAAAGCATTAAGCTTTCTGGCTTCAGCAGAAATGTGCCAAAATGTGTTCCCACGGTAACTTCTCCTGAAATCAGCCGGTATAATTTTCCCACACAGCATAGAGAACGGAATCTCTCATAGGTCCAGGTTTCTGCAAAGTAAACTACTGTTAAATTGACTTTGCTGCTAAGTTAGACCAAGAAACCTTCGGGACATTCTTTGAAAACACCTGTCCTGAATAGATTTTCAGATTCATAATGAAAAAATTGACCTTTCCCTAAAGGGGCACTGTTCATAGGCAATATTTAGAAAGCATGTACTAAGGAGTTACTCTTTCTATATATGTGTGTCTAGGGTGATAGACATACAGATTATAAAATATGAATAAGTTCATATTTCTAAAAGAAATATCTTCTTAGTAAAAACTCAAAGATAAGATCTCCAAGTAGAATCAGAACTTCACATATATATTAGGGTGCAAATTATATTGCAAAGAGTGGCTCTTCATTTAATAAATCCAAATCATTAAGTCCTTAATAGATTTTTTCACATTACTTCCCAACATCCTAATACCAATTGACTACAGTTAATCCTAAGGAAATAATCCTCTCCTCAGGATTAGCAAAATAAAAATATAGTAAATTTCTAAGTAAAAATGGAACTCTTTTTGTGTAGGGAAGTAAATTGGTTTTTTAAATGAAAACAGAATATAAAATTCTCATTTTTAACAACAGCAAGAAAAATAAGCACACTTCTAACTATTCCTTTGTATATTGTGATTTCAATCTTTATTACTGCCTATATGAGTGAAGAAGCTTGTTTTGTGATGATCTAACTAAAATTTCTGATTAATATATTGTTTTAAATGCTATTAGCTAGAAAAACCATAGATTTTGAAGCCAGGTCATTCTGTATTTAAATCCTATCCATGTAACTTTTTAGATACATTATGTTTCTCCAGTTACTTAGCTTCCATTTTCTTAGGTATAAATGGGAAGAAATAACACTTTGTGGGAAAAAGATAATGTATAAAAAATATCCCATGTAATTTCTACATAATACATTGAAAATGTTTTAAGTTAATTTTGTTTGGGGAAAATTTGAATAGACGTACATGACAGGAAACAGGCTTTCATTCCATGGGACCCAGCATCTATTTTTTCAAAATACTCAGATTTCAACGCTTAGGTACAACTTTGAGGATGTTGCAGTATTGGTATGTTGTTTGTATGTTTTATAGTTTGTATGCTCTATTTGGGCAAGGACAAGCATATTTTTATTACTAATACATATAAATAATTTTAAAACAGTGCCTAACACTCGTCAGGATGCAACAAATATTTGTTGACTTTAGCCTCAATGAAAGAAACCTAAAGTTTAAAGGCCAAGCTCAATTAAGGAAAGATGAAAAGCATCTGTTTTATTTTCTTTTTTCCCCCTGCTAATTACTTTCACTTAAAAAGTGATTTGCTCATTGGTTTGAATCATACCCAGTGTATATTTATTATTCAGTTTTTCATCAGATCAAATAGGTGGAAGAGACCTTGAGATGTTATTATTGCCTTGAGGTAACACTACACTCAAAGAATTCAGTAACATCCAGTAAACATTAGCTTTTTGCATAAAACTTCAGAGGCCTCATGAAATTCAGATTAGAAATAATCTTGCCTAGAGGGTGAATAAAGGAAGGCACCTAGAAGTGATTCTAACATATAACCCCCAACTTAGACTTTACAAATATTTACTCTGGTGTCAGCAAACCCCCTCTGTAGGGAATGAAGGTTTGTGTTTAGTGTGTATGAAAAGACACCTGCGATTGTGTTGGTTGAGAATGAATAAAGAGACAGAAGTGAAAATATCTAGAGAAGAGGTGGGGTACTGAATAAGAAAAGAAGGGTGATACATGATAAGAATAGATCAGTTAGTGGAAGGTTTGGAGAAGAAATAAAAAGAAAGCAATGAAGAATCACGGTAAGAGGTCTTCAAAGAGGAAAAAATGAGTGAAGGGGATCTTTAAATATTTTGGATCCTCTTGCAAAATTTAGTAAATGTCAGAATTATTTTTCATTTTGTTGTGGTTGTTTGTAATTTTTTTTATATATAGAATTCTTATTTCTTTGTAGTGTAACACTGGCCTGAGAATGGTAACAAGATCACTTAGCATTGTGTGAATTTCAATCTTTTTATTTATTTATTTATTTTGAGTTGGAGTCTCACTCTGTCGCCCAGACTGGAGTGCAGTGGCATGCTCACAGTCACCGCAGCCTCACCCTGCTGGGCTCTGGCAATCCTTCCATCTCAGCCTTTCAAGTAGCTGGAACTACAGGCGTGTGCTACCATACCCAGCTAATTTTTGATTTATTGTAGAGACGAGGTCTCGCCAAGTAGACCGGGTGGGTCTTGAACCCGCGGGCTCAAGCAATTCACTCGCCTCGGCCTCCCAAAGTGCTGGGATTACAGGCTGAGCCATCGAGCGCGGCCTGTGAATTACAATCTTAAGGGAAACTTGGAAGTCTTTAAATTCTTAATGTCCATCCAATGTGGTAGCCAACAGCCACAAGTAACTATTTAAAATTAAATTAATATAATGTAAATGAAGCTCAGCATCAGGTCAGTTACACTAACTACATTTTCCGGGATCGATGGCCACAATATGGCTAGTTGCTTTCATATTGGAGAGTGCAGATATAGAAAATGTCCATTATTGCAGAAAATTCTACTGAACATCACTTTTCTAGAACTTTGAATTTATATCAAATTCAGGCAATTCAAATATTCTTGGTTTTATTAATGGCATTAAATATTCTTTTTTTTTAAAGCAGGATTTGAAAGGACAGAAAAGCTCCCACAGTGGGAAGGGACCCAAAAGGGTTGACCGGCATTAAATAGTCTAAGAAAACATATTGTATCATTCCTTATCATACCTGAAGTGGTGAATATAAAGCATTGACAATAATGACACATATTATTCCTTCTGTGTACTAAATTCCAAAAATCTCAGAGTCGGTTGTACTTATTTTGCTGAAACTTTTATAAGAAAGGTTTTTGTGACCTACTGTCATTCTCTTCCCGTATTCACTGAAGACTATACTTTTTAATGTATTAAATATGTGCAATTATTTAAAATTATAGTTAATACTACTCAGTGGATAAGATAAATATCAAGAAAATAATTAATACCTATATTTTATGTCATTTTTTTTGCTTACATGAGAATGTATCTATGAATGTATGCTATGGAAGAATAATGCAATGTTGTTTAAAGTGTAATACAAATAGATGAACAAAAATGCCCTCAAAAGATGAACTCCGAGGTCAGTGTGAATTGGAACTTTCTAAATATGTCTGGGATAAGTGGAAGTACATTGTTCCTAGCTAATGTCAATCCTCTGTAAATCGTAAGTCATGAAAAAAGAGAGCCCAGGAAGATATGCTTTAGATTGGTGGCATTGCTAGAGGATTTCTGAAAATAGAAAGAGGCAGTAATGAACATTTGGATAATTTTAATAACAATTTAAATAGGGAAGGGAGTGTGTCAGAATGGTTGGGAAAGAGAAAAGAATAATAATCCTAGGGCTTCTTTGGAAAATATTACTCTGATGTCTGTGTACAGGAGGGAGAAAATTCCCATATGACCAAATAGCAATGGAAATAAATTTAGAAAAGTTTTAGTATGAGAGCCACCTTAGCTCTCCAAGTAATTTATTTATTTATTTTTAATTTTTAATTTTTTTTTTTTTTTTTTTTTGAGTTGGAGTCTCACTCTGTCGCCCAGACTAGAGTGCAGCGGCACGCTCACAGCCACCGCAGCCTTGACCTGCTGGGTTCCGGTGATCCTTCCACCTCAGCCTTCCAAGTAGCTGGAACTACAGGCACGCATTTCCACGCCTGTCTAATTTTTGATTTATTATAGAGATGAGGTCTCGCCAAGTTGCCCAGATGGGTTTCGAACCCGCGGGCTCAGACAATCCACTCACCTCAGCCTCCCAAAGTGCTGGGATTATAGGCTGAGCCACGGAGCCTGGCCAGCTCTCCAAGTAATTTAAATAATTCTAATGTTGGTAGAGAGATAAAAACTTCAGCGAAATTAATAACAGTCAAGGATCCATCCAAACCAAATGATATATGAGGGAAGACCCCTCAAAACGAAATTTATTTATAAAAATTGTGTATTTATTCTTATATGTTTAAACTTCATTCACCTTCAAAGTACTCTCTGTTTGATGCAATACACCTATTGAGATGCTTTTTCCACTGCTCAAAACAGTTTTTGAACTCATCAATTTTGATGCCTTTTAGTCATATAATGAAGCTATTCTTGCCGATTTTGATGTCTTTTAGTGCTTCTGCTCTTCTTATTTCATCTCTTCCACATCAGCAAAACGTTTCCCTTTGAAGACTTTGTTTTTCTCATCAGGGAAACAATAACAACAACAACAACAACAACAAAGTCACTCAGGGTGAGTCCAGTGAATAGGGAGGGTGGGGCACAGGGGTCATGCTGTTTTAAGTCAAAAACTGCTGAACATTCAACACAGTATGTGCAGGTGCATTGTCATGGTGGAAAAAACAGTCACCTATTTGCCAAAACTCGAGATTTTCATTGGTAAATCATGATGCAACCTTCTCAAAATTTCCAGATAAAAACTTGGGTTAACTGTTTGATCCAAAGGATCAAATTCCGATTGTACTTTAAGGAGTCTTCCCTCCAAAATAAAACTCCATTGGGGGGGGGCTCATATATTTCTATTTCATATTTAGAGACGTTTCTTAAAATGGTGAAAACATATTTACATTATATTTAATGATAGTTGAATTTGGTAGTCAAATTTGGGAATTTTTTCTGGCTAAAATGTATTGCCTCTAGTTAGGAATGATGCATGATAATATTGCTGATATGTTTAAAATATTTGAACTAGATTATCTAAGTAAAGAACCAGTAAGCTTGATGACACTCAGGTTTAGTGGCAGAAGCACTGACCTTGTGGTCAGATCATTGCATATCAGTACTGATCTTATGATCCAGGGTGCAGAATTGAATTTATGTGCGCCTCCCTTTGCCTTTAGGCAACTCTGAAATATATTTCAAGCTCTCTTCAAAGTGAATTGTCAAAAATAAATGGAATACATACCCTTGTTTGAATAGACACTTCCACAAAAGTAAGGTACTGAATGTACACAGTGTGGTGTTGTATTTTGATTACTGAAGAACACCATATGAATAAAAATATTTACTGAGTGCTTTCTGTATTCTAAGTACTTTATATGTAATGACGCTGGTAATCCTCACAACAACTCCATAAGGGAGGTACTATAATTATCCCCATGTTATAAGTGAGGAAATTATAAGACTAAAGCCAAGTTCTGATTCCAGTGCTCATTGGTTGGTTCCCACAGAGCTTTTTCACAAATGATTATAGCAAGCTGCCTGCCCAGAAGATCTAGTGAAAAGTATAGATGTCGACAAAGTGTCAGGCAGCACCACGGGAAAACAACTGCAAATCTAAAAAGGCAATGGATACACAGCATCTACACTGATCCTGTTGTATTTGGAACAATGAAACTGAAAGAGAAAACAGAAACAATGCTCCCTCATATTTTAATGAACTGTTTGGTTCCTGAGAAAAATAGAAAAGACCTCTCAAACTATTGGAATATCTGCTTTATTCCTTACTTCTTATCTAAGGGCCAGGTGTATAATAATATTTTAATAAATGTTTAATGCATATGCATAAATAGGATAGGACAGAGCAGGGACAGGAGGTAGATGGAAACTCAAAAGCAGCAATGGCAAAGGGGTTTTGGGAAGTGAAGCAGGTAAGGTAGAAGGCAGAGCTATATAAAAGAGACAGCACTACTGCTGGGTCTTAAAGATAGTAGAGTTTAAAGAGCTGAAAATAAGTAGAGGTTGAGTTAGAATACTTCAAGACTAGTGAAGAACATGCACAAAAGAGAGAAGGTGCAGACACTCTTCCTTCCTCTTAACTGCTGTGAATGCTAATTCTGGGCCAGACTCTATTTCTGCACTAGGAAGAAAGGCAGATCTACATTTTTGCCACATTTCGGTGGTAAACAGGGAGACAAATCTGGGAGAAGAAGGGAAGACACCACAATATGGAACATCACAAAACATGGACAATTTGCTAAGGACTGTAAGACAGGCATACAAATAGATGTTAAGTGTCTTGAGGAAGAAACCATGTCTTCAAACAGTTGAAATGCCTTAATATATTTACTAGCACATAGCTAGTTATCAGTAAATAATTATTTGAAAGGCAGTATGGTATAATAGAAAAGTATTGGTTTAGGAATTATGTTTCAATTTCCTTGTCTATGGGGGAAAAGGGAAATTGTTACATCATTTTAGGATATCCTTTGCAGATGTATTAAGTTAAAATCCATGTTTAGGTTTATCAATTATTTAGTATCACTGTTATAAGGTGTTCTCCTTTGAGGGACATGGCATGATGTGTGAGAAGGTACACCTGGACTCTTATTAAGACAGGCTATTAGAAGCCAGCTTTATTCCACCTGTAGCATGGGAGCTAGGCACACAATTTTAGCAAATTTTAGATACTTGACCCTTAAAGCTTAGCAGATAGCTTGTGGGGGAGGAATGGCAATAAGGCATATGTGTGTTGTGAAAACAAAAAAGAAATTCCTTAAGTAACTCATATATTTCTTTATCCTCAACCCAACTTCAAACTCCTTATTGACAGAAAAATTTTGCTCAGAGTATTTCAATTAAAAAAATTAAATCTACAAACTAATTGCAAGCATCAAAAATGGAGTGTGGCAGAGGGTGCAGAGTCAGATTCACGATCTACACTAGGTGAATGCAAATCCAAATTTTAAATGTTTGATAAAGCAATTCTGTGGGAAATTAATATTTAAAATGAGAAAATATTTAAAATGAGAAAGGATAATTTAAATAGAGAACATAACACTGACTGAATATAATACACTTTACAAATGTTAATAAATGTTTGACTTGATATGTAAATATGGGTGAATAAGAATGATCAGTAACATTTAGTGGAGTGGTAATATGACCTAGCTTTAATCAGTAAAGATGTGCTGGAAGAGACATCAATTTGAAGAGGTGAGAAATCTGGGATACCAGAGAAATAATTTTGTTCACATTTGCAAAAACAGCCTGTGTAAAAGACTGGAGGTGGGAGAAGAGATTTCCCTCCAAGTGACAGAGAGCCATTTCCTCTCAATGAATCATCCATGGCTCTCATGGAAGTCAAGATGATTTGAGTGTTTGGTGATTGATATAGATAGTGGTAGTAAATCACATCAAGTCTTAACTGAAAGACTCTGCCATCTTAGTCATAGAAAGATGAACATTTGCACCCAATACCTCAAATATTCACATTGTTCAAATGCACTATAATTTCTTGAATGATCTGAAAATATTCATCAGTCAACTCTGATTAACTTAGAACACAGAGAACTCTACCGCTGGGGATCATTTATCATTTTATATGGTAGATTAAGGACTTCTAGTTTTTTTAACTTCGGAAATATTTAACATACTGCATTTTTTCCTATAACATGATGCCATTATCAAAGGGAAAAGAAAAACAACCATCACAACAACAAACTTGTTACCCAGGAGATTGAAATACATATTCAGTGTGCTGGAATTTTTCTGGCTCTCTGTTTTCAGAAACATAATTATTTTTCTTTTTGGTTTAGGTTTGCTGATTTTGCTATTGGATTAAAGCTAATGTTAAAAGTGAGAGCGAGAGAAGCAAAACATATTCTCCATGGAGAGTAACTCTATTACCATTGCTAGACTATTCTTGTAGCTAAGAGGTATATTCTTTCAAGAAGAAAAATTTCCTCTACCCAAACAATGACCAGGTATTTTATCTTTAAGAGTAAACATTAATGATGAAACAATTAGCTTGAGGAACTAGTAAATTGCGAATAACCAGCATAAAATAGAGCAAAAAGGAAAATGCTAATACTTAGCTACACCTGAAAGTATAATGTATAAACTATAAGGAAATTCATACTGTTGTATTGTTCAAAATGTCTAAAGATGGAAACAGTATCTGTGAAAGTAGAATGAGGAATTAAGTGAGGGTGGCATTCAACCCATGATTCTGAGTTGTCTTAGTTACAATCTGGCCATTGGAATTTTTAAATGCTCCCTGAGGAATTTCTAATGTGCAGCAAAGTTTGAAAACCTCAGGTCCAGATACCTATTTCATTATTTTCTCTTTCCTCAAACCTCCAACACTTTTTCCCTATTCTAAATGACCTTGTTTCTCATCTATCTGAGAATACTGCGGCAAGCAGTGAAAAATCGCTCCCAAGCCTCCTGTCAACACATCTGCCCACACGCTTGCATTGGTGCCCAAAACTGTGGATCACTAGTCTGTGCTCTGATGACAGAGAATACCTTGTGTGCTCTAGATCTCATTCCCTCTCACCTACTCAAAGACATGGTTCTAGCTTCACTCTCTCCTGCATCACCAGTTTATTCTTCTCTTCTGGATCATTCCCTTGAGTATCCGCTGCTATTATTTTCCCATCTTAAAAGCATCCTTTACTGAACCCATTTCCCATCCCCAGTTACAGCTCCGTTTCTTTGTTCCCCTTAAATGTAAAACATGTTAATTATTTTATTACTTGCTCTTACCTCCAGTTCCAATTCTCAATTCTCTCTTGACTCAAATCTCTCTTCAAATTATACTTTTACTCCCAACACTCCCTGAAAATGCTCATGTCGAGGTCACTAAAGACTACCAAGTTGTTAAGTCTAATGGTCAATTCTTATGTTTTCTTTTCTTTGACAAGTCAGTAGCATTTGATACAATCAATAACTTCTTCCCCATGGAAAGAGTTTATTTACTTGGTTTCTTGAACAAGGATCAGCAAACTACAGCCTATGAACCAAATCAAGTCTGCTGCCTTATTTGATAATACAGTTTTTTTGGAACACAATCACGTTTCTTTGTTTACCTGATATCTGTGGCTGCTAATTTGTCAAAAGAGCAGAGTTGTTTACTTGAAATAGAGACATTTTGGCCTATGAAACCTGAAATATTTACTATCTGGCCTTTACAAAATAAGTTTGCCAATGATGCCTGATTATTTCTTGACTTCTATCCTTGACTTTTTCTCACCTCATTGTACACCCACTTTTTAGCTCTTTAACCAGTTTATTTTCATCTCCCAGGCCTCTTAATGTGGAGATTCTTCAGGACTCAGTCTTTGGACCAGTTTTTTTCTCTGCTTATACTCACTCCTTGGATAAACTTATCCAAGCCAATAGTTTCAAATTTCATTTTTCATGGAATGCTTTCTTGCACTCCAGATTTAATGACTAATTACCTAACTGGAAACTCCACTTTTATGCCTAAACATATCTCAAAATTAGTATGTCCAAAACTAAAATTCTGACCTTCTCCCATATCTGCTCATTCTACAAGTATTGTGTTTTTGTCTCAGTAAATAAGAACTGTGTCCTCCCAGAAGCTTAAGCCCAAATTTCTGAATTCATTGTTGACTTTTTTTTCATACCATATGTATATCCTCTGATTAATTTCTGTCATTTCTATCTTTAAAATATATTCATGGCCGGGCTCAGTGGCTCAACCTGTAATCCCGAGCTTTGGGAGGCTGAGGCGAGTGGATTGCTTGAGCCCGCAGGTTCGAGACCCACCTGGGCAACTCGGTGTGACCTCATCTCTACAATAAATCAAAAATTAGCCAGGCATGGTAGCGCATGCCTGTAGTTCCAGCTATTTGGAAGGCTGAGGCGGAAGGATCACTGGAGCCCAGCAGGTCGAGTGGCCACTGCACTCCAGTCTGGGCAACAGAGTGAGACTCCAACTCAAAAAAAAAAAAAAAATATATATATATATATATATATATATATATATATATATTCATAATCCAATCATTTCACATAATCTCTACTGCTACCTCCCTGGATCAAGTCATCAGCATTTCTTCCCTAAACTAGTTCAATGGATTCAAACTGGTCTCCCTGTTCTCTCTTGTTTGCCTTTCCTCACCCTTCCATACCAACTCTCCCTCATTTTATTCTCAATATAGAAGCCAGGGTGTTAATTCAAAATATTAATTGAGATGACACTATGCCTTTTTCAGAGTCTTCCATTCACATCTCGTTCAACCCATATTAACTAACACTCTTTTAACAAGACTTTATATGGTTTTTCTGTCCTTATCTTGTGTTCCTCTTTCATCCTTCACTGTGCTCCAACCACACTGTCTTCCTAGCTCTTCCTCATGTCTTTTGAATTTGCTGTTGCCTTTTAGATGCCCTTCCCTAACACATTCTCATTCCTCAATCCCTTACATCTTTCAGCTCTTTCTCAAATATCACCTATTCAACAAAATCTTCACTGCAAGCCCTTCCCAGTATTCCATTTCCCACCTTCCTGCTTGTTCCTTAGCCAAAGCGTTTATCACCATATAAGATATTCCATGTGTTACATATATATCTACTTTATTATGTTTATCATGTTTCTTTATATTGGAAAATATTCTCTATGAGGGTAAGATTTTTATATATTCTGTTTACTGCTGGATTCTTGGTTAGAAGAAAACACTTTTGAATAGGTGTTCATGAATATGTACTGATCAAACGAAGAGTTGGAGTTGAAAGAAGACAGTCAGTTGAAAAGCCCCCCGATTTTTCTTCTTTGACTTTCAATTTTCCTTCAGCAAATTTCCAAAGATATGTGTATCTTTTTTTTTTTTTAGTCCAGTTGAAATATTTATTGATCTCACATTTGTGCCAGGTTGTGTGCTAGGGTTAGACATGCCAGAATGATTTAGATCAATGATGTTCAACGTGATAGGGCCATGAAATAATGAAAAAAAGCACCACAAAGGAGGCAGATATTTGCTGTCATGAAAGATAAACCAGCATTTTCCAGAACAAACTTGTGTTGAAAAAGGGGCAGGGAGAGCACTGTCAGAGTAAATATAATGGGCAAAGAAGTATGAAAGAAGTATTATCTACAATACTTTTATACAGCTGAATCATACAGTGATTTTGGAAGCGGGAATAAATTGACACAGATGAACCCCAGCCATTAATTTGTATTAAAAATTTAAGGAATGAGGACATAATAATTTTCTTAAATGCAAATTAACTTGACATGCATGGTTGAATATCTTCAAATAAACCATACTTTGAGTCAGTATAAAAAAACCTTTCATCTTCCACTTGGCATGCATTTAAAATGCATATGCATTTTCCATGGGTGTTTATCCACCCACATTTATATCTATAAATACATGTAGGCCAGTACCTCCACTTCTATCCCCTTATATTCTTCTCCATAGAAATACACTATATCTATATTATATTACATACAAAAGTTGATAATTCTCCAATTTCTAACTAACCAATATTTATAGAAGAGAGGCAGGAAGTTCAGGATTAAGTATAATTGAGTTCTAGGACGGGACTGGCCACTTACAAGCCAAATAGCATAGATCAAGCCTCTTAATCCTTCTCTTTATTAGTATTTTCTTCATCTATAAAATTAAAAAAAATCAGCCATTACAGGAATTGCTCTAAGGACAGAAGGAGGTAATGAAAAAATTATACTAAAATATAAATCTTATCAAAATATATTACGAAAGTAGTGGTACTAAAGGATACTTTAATTCAGCATTTATGCATATCAGATATTGATAGTGGTTTCTTTAGCCAAACCTCAAAATAGAGTTCAATTTTTACAAATGTTTTTAAAAGTTTAAAAATAGAGATACGTAAAAATCATGGCAATAATTTCAGTGTTTATTTTTCATTAATGTATTTATTTGGTAAATATATTTTGAAAACTACTCTTAATAATAATTAAACAGAAAAAAGTGAAATATTTAGTAAAGTCTACATTATGCTTTCATTATCTCATTTAATCATCACAAAATTCCTATGAGGTAAATATTATTATTTGCATTTTACATATGTCAAAAAGGAAACTCAGACAGTTGCAGTGACTTTCAGGATATCACACAGCAAGACTGGGGCAAAGCCAGCAGTCACAGTCAGTCTGTTTCCAGTGTCAGCATCTGTAACTACTATGCCATTTTATTCTTGGCACTTGGTCCCCTCTGCAGACCCACAGCAGACTCTCAAGAAATTTGTGTTTAAGTGAAATTATATGATTAACACATTGATAATAGCACAACTGTAAAACAAGATAATTCTCTCCAAAGGGGGTCTCTTTAGCATTTCAAAATCAATGTTTTCTTTGTGCCCTGGGCCAGACCATAGACCAAAGGATACATTGTAAGTTTCCCAGAAACAGAAAATACTTGGTTCACTTTAGCTAAACAGCTTGCAACCAGTAGACACACAAAATGTTAATTGAATGAATGAACCAGAGTTTAACCTTAACCCAAACAAACAAAAGTTTTAGAAACATTCATAATTACCACATCAAGATGTAGGAAAAACCTGGACTGATGGGCTCTGCAAAATTATGGAGACTCAATCAATTTACAAATTGAATATCTATAGTAAACAAACAAATAAGCAAAAGACAGAGCTAGTGTCAGCAGTGCAGAATTGAAGAAAACTAATGAAGAACTGTGAGGCCATCTCTCAGAGTGTTTACTTAATTAGTCAGAGAAAGTTCAATCAAACATATCTGTTCTACCCAAGGTCAGAATTTAGGTGTTTTTACAATCAAGCTGATGAACTGTATCAGAAAATTGTAAAATATGAAGCTATGGTGATTGGGCAGGCAATAAATCTTAGGAATAACCAATTCTCAACTATTCAAACACATGCAAACTCACACTATTAATTAACATGAATATACTGTGGTTTCTTTTTTTTTCATTTTAATTTTAGAGTAATGGAGCTGGTTAAATTTTCAAAAGTGATTTACAAAAACAAATTGCCATAATGCATTGGTTTAAGATGGGTAGAGAATCCAGTCATGTAGTAAGTATGTATCAGCACTTTGGGTGGGGCTGTCATTATGTGATGAAGGAGAAAGTAAGAAAACAAGTGTTCTGTTCTCAAGAGGTCATAGTGACTTATGAATACATAAATAAATACAAAAACAAGATGGCTACAGGAATAGAAGTATGAACAGCATGCTTTGGAAACATTGCCCAGGCAGAGGGGCAATTTCAACAGGGTAAAATGACTTCAGAGAGGAAGAAATATTTGAAGAGAATCTTGTTGGATGAGTTGATGCTATCCAAATTAAAATGACTAAAGGCCAAGGAAACAAAAACAGAGGAAAAGACATGACCAATAGAATGGAGATGGGGGAAAGTATGAGAGATTTAAATCATGGTGGGTGGGTAGACACAAATGTGCATAAGATATAATACAAAGGTGAGAATGGCAGTTCCTGGATCTATAAAGGTAAGATGAGTCAGGCTTAAAGAGAAGTATGGTGTAATGGAAAATGCCTGTGCTTTGTAGTCACAGGACATGTTTTGCATTTTAGTTCTGTCTTACACCTGTTCCTTGAACCTGGAAAGATATTTAACTTTTCTGTGTGTCAAATTCTTCTTCTGCAAAGCAAGATACAACAATATTCTTTCTTCAAAGGTCAGTTTGGGAGTCAAAGATAATCATGTTATGTACCTTGCAATATGTTTCTTAATAATGATAATGAGTCAACAGATTATTGAAACACTTAAGGTGAAAATACAGATGGCTTTAAAGTAAGTTGCCAGCAGTAGACATGAAAAGGAGAACATAAACAAGATATAATTTGATAGAAGAATTCACAGAATGTGGTGTTCAATTAGATATAAGATTAGAAAGTTGATTGCATTGATGATGGTTTCCAGAAAAAAATTAAAACTTTAAACTATTACATGATATGTGTGTAAATATATATACATACACTTTGATATATATATATATATATTATAACATACATATATATATATATATATATATATATGTCAGAGCTCTTTGCTTTCTGTCTATATGTTGGCAGCCCCATGTACAACCTCGTTCCCATTCCCAAATACAGATAGGTCCACTTAAATCTTATGTTAAAACTTGCAGTTCTTTTTACCTCCCTCTTTGAACACACACACTCTCTCACGTATATCTCATTGATTGTTCTGCCAAATTCTAGGTTACATTTTTCTTCTAAGCTTAAGTGATTAATGAATTCTTCCAAGACTAATGAGCTCAATAAAAGAGAGATCTAGCATTGCTCAATAATTTGGTACTCTACCCATGTAGTAGTGAGAAAACACAGCTATGTATTGATTATTGCTAATGATATCATGGTGCTTGAGCACCCACAGTCCTTGTCTTGCCCTTTAGGCCATTGGGATTTATAGATTACCTGTTAGAGATTACAAAGGAGAACCTTGAGTGGCAATGGCAGCATACTCCCTTTGACTCCAAGGAACTGCTTCATCAAGAATTCTGAACTTGTTTCACCAAAACCATTCCTATTTTTTCATCCATGTATTTTAATACTATGAACAAAATCATTCAGAATTCTCCAATTAATTAGTACATTATAAAAATTTATAGATAATTTAGAAGTGATAGTGGTGCAGGGGAAAAAAATGTCTTCACCTCTGATGATGGTTTTACTTTGGTAGAAGAATATAGCTCTGTAGTTGACACTTGTTAGTTATTGAGATGGTTATAAAACAAGCAATCCATCATACTTGCCTAGAAAACAAGTAAAACTCATGTCTCAAGGGACTTTTCAAAATCAGGGAAACCAGTGTGGTTAACTATATTGAAAATTCTATACTTCACTTTCCTTTTTGGCTTGTTTTTCATAAGACTGGATATGCAAAGTAGTTGAGTATATATACCACATAAAACCATTCTACATGTGCTTTTACCATGGTTGAAAAACAATGAAAATGGTCTACATAGAAGATTTTGATAAAATATGGCAAGATATGCTTTTTAAGAACTTATAATTTGTTTAAAGTTAGGGTTTAGTAAGGAAAAAAAAAGAAAAGAACAAAACCTGCAGCATCCCTGTACTAACCAGGCCTGACACTGCTTAGCTTAAAAAACTATGTTTCTTTTTTAATGGACAAATTTTTGGAGAAAACTGTTTTTTAAAATAAACTTGTAACCGCAATGTTGTTGCTTTCTATTTCACATTCATACAGCTTATGTAAACAAATGATACATTAATTACATTGATATTCAAATGTACTTTGATGTAAGGATTTATTAGGCAGTGACAAACTTGTAAACTACATAAGTTAAGAATAGGTAGAATATCTAGTGAACAAAATTGGAACTTATACCTTCTAGTGTGATTTCATAGTAACAGATACACAGTTCACAATGTTCAATATTTGTTGAATGAATTAATGTCTGTTGAATCAATTAACTACCTGCTCTTGTTATACTCAATGGTTCATTTCTAATTCCTTATAAAAGAGTAAAATTTGCTTACATAGTTTAGATTTTTACATCAGTAGAAAAACATAAAAGCTTCTAAAGATGTATGGAAATAAAATAAGCAAAAATATTGTCTATGCAAAGAACCAACTATAGAGTGCTATATTATAAAATTGTATTCCTGAAGCCCTGAGGATAAAATTTCTTAGTTTTATGAAGACATTAACATTAAGGGGAAAAACAGTTGACATTACTGCTGTGAAAGTCTAAGAACTATAATTTTTTTCATCTTCCTTACCAAGACCAGTCAAGATTATAAACGTAACAAACATCATCATAGGAATTAAAGTCCATGAATAGATGGGATTAAGAAATCAGCATGTGGCTATTGAAGTATTATGTTCTAAATCTTCTAAAAACTGGACAAAATGAATAAAAGGGTTTCTACATAATGGCAAGCTGGCTTCTAACAATGTCTTGAAATTCAATGTTTTGCCTGAATAACTCAATTTACATTTCTAAGTCTCTTGAGAGTGAGACTAGAAATCAAGTAACTTTAAGTAGAAAATTCAAGAAATCCAGACTGAGAAACAGCATGATTTAATGATATAAAAAGTCTAGAATTAAAAAATTAAATTCGAACATACCTTTTTCTCTGTAGGTTATGGTAAATAACCAAAACCATGGTTTGTAAATCTTTTTTAAATTGATAAGTAAATAAATATAGCAAGCACAAACTTCATAACAGCAAGATTTAGTTAAAGATTGGAAGCTATATGTTTTAGACTTTCTTTATATTGAAACATATACTTTCAATTAGTTGGCATAACCAAATGGTGTATGGTCTTGACCATTGCCTCCATATTTATTACATATTCGAACTTTATTTCCCTACTATATGATGTTTAACTTATGTTATATCATAGAAATACTATGATTTATTAACAAATTCTCTTGGTTATTATAGAATCCCCTTACAAATATTTTTTTCTAATGTTATCCTCAAATTAGATCTGTGAGGCCTACATTATTATTCCATTTTTCACATGGTTAAAAGAGGCTCAGGGACATAAATTATTTGCCTGCCTAAGCCTATAAAGTCAGGAAATATCAGGACCGTAATTTCCACACAATGAGTAATGAATATGAAGTAATTCAGTATTTGCACTTTTAAACTTTCATAAACTCTTTATACTTGATGTCACTTTGTATTTGACCTCCCACACCAATTAACAATAAGACATACTTTGTTAGTTAATACTTCTATATACAGTAAGAATTAACTAATGGCTTATGTAACTAATGGCTCTTGATTAAGAGTTGTCAATATTTTAGGTACACCAAAATAATCTAAAGGATTTTTTAAAAGTCCACTCACTTGTAATTATACGTTAGATTTTATTAAAAAAATCTTTGCCTAAAAGACTTTGAAAATTACATTTTAGGTAGCATTTTTAAAGAAAAGAAATCCATTTGTTTCTCAATAAGCAGATAGCATACCAATGGCCCCACTGCCCTTTTAAGAAAAGAATGCAGGAAACTACTTACAGTAACTGAGAACAGACATACATACCACACAGACCAAAGGTGCAGAACACTCTCACCCAGACATAATATCTCTGTCTGCTTAATCAATATTTTTTCCTCTTTAAAAATTAAAATGATCTTTACTCCTCTTAGGAATTATTTGAAATAACCTTTCAGGTGAAAGACTTATTCCACTTCAACACACATTTATTGAGTGTCTCTTGCTTGTTAGACTCAGGCTGTGCATGCCTGCACTGTCACACTCTGAATTATACATGTCAATATATAGTCCAAACAACTGGTGATATTCATTGGGAAGTTAGAAGTTGGGCTGTGTAACACAGGGATGGTTTGATCTAGGTGTTTAGAAGTAAACTGCTCATAATGATAAGCAAAGTCATGGAAATAGATAAATTCCCAGAGTAGTGAGCCTAGAAAAACAAAATATCTATGGGATAAGAAGAAAATTAATTATCTATTGGAAGTAAAAAGGTTTTTTAAAGAATATCTTATTTTTCTCATTGACTAAGGGGATTAAGTTAAAGAGTTTTGACTTAGAATAATAAGTAGATGTAAGAATAAAGAAGAAAAGGAAGTTAGACATAAATCTAGATACCAGATTGGAAATTGTACATTTATGAGGCTGAAAGAAGAATATGAGACTTAAGAAATTGATTTTGGCTATTGGTATATTATTCTGCATAGCCTTTTTTATATGACTTAAATGATGAATGCTGGATCCAGTCCAGTGGAAAGGAGCTACCAAGCAATGTGTGCAAAGCGAGCCTCATTTTTGGTAGAGAAATATCACATATTTTGAGTGGTAGAAGTCACAAATACTCAAGCATTTATTAAGCTGTCCAAAGGAGATCACTGTTTGGTCACTGCTTTGGCTTACCTTCTGCCCATTGGTCATTGTGTTATATAACAGCAACATTCAATTAACAAGCCAAAAGGTGAATTTGTTACCAAACTAAAACTGACAAAAATTGAATAGGTCCTAATTGAGTCGGCCACCTCTTGTGGAAAACCATTCAGAGAAAGCCTCAAATTAGGTATGAATCTCTAGACTATAATCACAATGGTTTTGTGATACCTAAAAAATTACAAGTAGAAGATAGAGCTAGGGGATCGGGTCAAGATGGCGGCAACACAGGCGGAACTGTGAGATTCTCCGAATGTGAGGTCCCCAAAAAGTCTCTTGCCCTCCTTCCCCTACCCCACTGCCCACAGCTGGACACATTGGTCCGAGGCTCAGGGACCCCCGGTCCGACGCAGGGCTGGCTATTGCGTCCCAGGCTGCTCCCTCATGGGTGGGAAGGTCCGGGTCTCAGCTCCATCCCTGACTGCATTGATCCCAGACTGAGCCTCCGGTCACCCTAGGAGGCTCTGGGCACCCACCCCTCGGAGGCACTGATTCCATCTCTGACTGAAGTACACTGGGA
>CAUYQG010113949.1:0-24977 GCA_963574415.1 Tarsius wallacei
CGAACCCGTGGGCTCAGGCAATCCACTCACCTCAGCCTCCCAAAGGCGCGGGATTACAGGCTGAGCCACCAAGCCCAGCTCCTATATCTCTTCACACTCTCTTCCCACTACACATGTCCCTGTGACCAAATTTATCCTTTATATAAAGACACCAGTCATATTGGCTCAGGGTCCACTCTTAATGAAATCATTTTAACTTTGTATTCTCTATAATGCCTTATCTCCAAATAAGATCATATTCTGAGATATTGGGAATTAGGACCCCAATCTGTAAATCTGGGGAAGACATATTTTAGCTCATAGCATTCTTACTCTTTCCTACAAGGGATGCCTTGTACCTTATTATCCCTAATAACTTGGTTTCACTATTAAAGAATGCTTTTTTTGGTATTTTTAAGGAAGAAAAAAATCTAATTCTTTCTATAGAGAAAACAGTATTGCTGTATCTTCTCTGCTATCTCTTTTCTTCCTCATTTTCTCTGTCACTTAAAAGATCTGAAAAAGAGAAGCTTGTCAACTCATATCCATGTTATCTAGGAAAGTGCATAGGAATCTGTTCCTAAATAGTGAATACTACAGGGTATGTTGGTTTACAGTGACATTCCATATTCATCAGAGGATTTAAGCAGGAAGTGCATAAAAATATACTTAGAATGGATTTTTTAATGTTCAGAGTCTGAGATGAAATTTTATCTCTTCACTTACAAGCTCTATAACTTTGAATAAGTTACTTCATGTCTTTTGGTGTATTTTCTTAAAATTGGTGTTTAAGATTGTACCTAGTTCCTCAGAAAAACAAAATTTTATTAAATGTAAAGCACTTTCTACTAATTTTAAACATAAAAATAAATATTTGTCTCTTTATTACTGAAAAAAATGTCAGTTGTGTTAATGTCCTGGTGAAAACTTTTTTTGTTTTTGTTTTGGTTACTTTTTGCTTCAATAAAACAATCATGGACTGCTGAAGTTTCATTTTTTTCAGGTTCCATAATCTTGCTGCAAGCAGTAAATTCCTATGAAGTGTCTAGCAGAGAGGGCCATGTCTTAGCTCAGCTGTTCTTTGAGAGACAGACTTTTGCTGTTCAGATCTCCTTTCCTTACAAAGAAACACTTGAGTATACCATTGTTCTTACCTCTTTTACCATCCAACGTACGTTTTTCTTTTTAAGTAATTCCAATTTTTTTGAGATGTTCTTGCTTTGTTGCCCAAGGTGGAATGCAGTGGCACAATCATGGCTCACTATAGTCTCAAACTCCTGAACTCAAACCATCCTTTCACCTCACCCTCTCAAATAGCTGGGACTACAGGCACATACCACCACACTCGGCTATTTTTTTTTTTTGGTAGAGACGAAGTCTCACAATGTTGCCCAGGCTGGTCTCAAACTCCTGGCTTCAAGCAGTCCTCCTGCCTTGTTCTCTCAAAGTTCTGGGATGCGAGCCATTCTTCTTTTTTCATTCTTTTTTTTTTTTTTTGAGTCTTTTTCAAACACAAAATGAGGAACTACATAGGACAGCAAATACACAAACTGTTCTTAGAGAAGTTACCGGAATTCTTCGGAGAAACAAAACAAATGAGATAATATATTTATTATGATAAATTGACTCACGTGATGATGGATGCTGAGACCTTCCATTGTCTGCCATCTGGAAGCTGGAGACCCAGAAAGCTGGTGTGACTCTGAAGTCCTAAGAATCAGGGAACTGATGATGTAAATGCCATAAATAAATGAGAGATGACCTAGCTCAAACAGTGAGGCAGGAGAAAAGAGCAGATTTCTCCTTCCTTTTGTTCTGGTCAGGCTCTGAATGGATTAGATGATACCCAATAGTCTGAATATATTTAGCCATAAATGAGGCAGAAACAGGTCATGATACTGGATAATATTAAGTTGAACCACTTTAATGATAAGTATGTTGTTGACATTAAGAAAACATACCATCTCTTGGGTGTAAAAGGTGAACATTATAACTGAATGACTAAAAGCTTGCCCTTTGAAAATTTTACATAATGATACAGCCACCTAGTGGTCCTTATCAAATTAATTTCCATGGGATTCAATTTTTTATTTGTATAATAAAAATAATAAAACTTACCTGATAGCATTATTATGAGAATTAAATATAATATATTTGCAATAACTAATGCTATTTCCTGGCACATAAGTACTAACTCAAAGTGGAGTTAGTTTTTTAGTTAGTTTTTTAGTTAGTTAGTTAGTTAGTTCTGTTTTTTTCTTGGATTCTTTTCTCTAACTTGAACTCAATAACTTTAAGAATGCATATTAATTAATTTGAAATAATAAGCAACTTTGTTTTAAGAAATAGAATAATTTGAGTAAAAGATCACAGGTCTTAACATTTTAAATTCAATGATAAATATTACATTACTGTAAAATATCTTTGCTCTTATTATCTTCATAACCACCTAGTTTTATTTTATCATTGCAATAGCCTTTTTAATCTAACTCAACCTATTAAATAAACGTTGCATTAGTTTTGTTTACTGCGTAACAAACTATTGCAAATTTAGTAGGTTGAAAGAACACTTGTTATCTCACATTTTCTGTGGATCAGGGGTGTGGACCGAGTTTAGATGCATTCTCTCTTTTATGTCTCCAGAATGAACTCAATGTGCCAGCTGGGATGTGTTTTCATTGGGAGGTTAGATTAAAGAAGTGTCTGGTTCCAAGCTAACTTGCGTTATTGGCAGGATTCAGTTATAAGACTTAAGCCCTCAGCTCCTAAAGACGGCCTGAAATTTCTTGTTATGTGGGCCTCTCCAGAGGCAGTTCACGCTATGGTTATTGCTTCATCAAGGCCAGCAGGAGAATGAGGGCTACTCTAGTGTGACACCCGTATATAATGCAACATAATTATGGTAGTGACAGCCCATCATTTTTGCCACATACTATTGGTTATAAGGAGTTCAGAAGGCAAGCAGCAACAGCTGCAATAGCCACATTCTTCCAGGCTCTGCCAGGAAAGCCTAGTGGAAGCCTGGGCTCAGCTCAAACCAGCCTGCCCTGCCCAGCCCCAGAAATCCTGACCGTGAGACAGCTGTCCCCCAGGCCACTGTTCCACTTATCTCTCCAATCCCTCCCTCCATCCCAGAAAACAAGCATTTAAATCCTGACAGACAGCGCCTGTGACTCATCTGGCGTTCTTACCCCTCTCTGTGGGTCTGGAGGTATATCCAAGGGCCCTGCCTAAATATCTCCACTGTCAGAAAAAAACAAAACTAAAACTTAAATTGATGTCCCTTTGTTTCCATGAGGCACCAAAGACTATACCAAGGTTAGACTTCAGTGAAAAGACAAAAAAGAAAATTACACTCCTTGGGCATTTTAGTTACCAGTGCACAGGTGACGTGACCATTGCAATTCCTGACTCCAAGATGATGGGAACATAGATAATACTCTCTGGTTTTGGGTCTGAGGCCACCACTACTGTTAAAAAAATTATCTATGAAACTTGCTAAAGATGTATGGTAAGATAAGAAATATTTTATTTAAAGAGTGCTACTACAATGGGATTTTGAAGTAGGGGAGAGATTGGGCTCAACTCCAAATACAGTGTCTTCACTTAATGTTATTGATAGATACTTGATCTTGGAAACTGTAACTAGGCAAATACTGTATAGCACATCCTCAATGTTCAATGATGTTTTGTTGTAATGTTGATGAGAGAAAAAAAATTGTCATATTTCATTTTGTTTAAAGTGGCAGTTTCAAAGGACCTGTCAATTATGTTAAGTAAAGACTTACTGTACAATAAATTAAGGGACAGAGTGGGGATGAAAAATTACTAAGAGGTATAGCAATTCTTTGCTAAATTGACCTAAAAGAATTTTTGCTAAAGGCAGCCCAGGGTGGTAAGATATTGAGGGTGGTCAGACCAAAAATAGGGAATTTTCACTAAACTGACTCAGTAAGATTCTTCCTAGAACTGGACGATGGAACATGGAAGCTCAAAAGTCAGGACCCAGTTGAAAAGAGATTTCAGAGGACGCTGACTAGAATATGGTCAAGAAGAAAATATTTGTCACCACCCAGACTTGGCCGGACCTGTCTATGAGTGGGTATCTTCAGGCCCCCATGAAGTTTTATTGTTATGGCTCCTACAGCAAAACATATTAATGATAGTGACAAATTGTCTATGTGCACCTCTGCTAGTCTTCATCGCCAAGCCATGTTAGGAATTGCTGCATTTTAGTGGGTCATGAGGGACATTTTAGTGGGGTATATGGAGGACTGTAAACCCTCCTGATTATAGCTTGATATGGCCTGAGCTCTAGCTAAATGCATGATTGTTTGAGCAAGTCTTGGTCTTGAATATAATATATAATCACATGTTACCTATGTGATTCCTCGACTACATTAGCTTCATGTGAAGCAAGGGAGATAAGAGGTTAGAAAATGGCAAGTGGGACAAATGAAACTTTTTATTTTACTTCAAATTAATAGAAAAATAAAAATAATAGATGAAAACCAGTTTTCAGATTCTGGAAAAATAAGTATTACAGGGTTGTGATCCTAGAAATACCAATGACATCTTGTGGATCAAGAGAGGAAAATAAAATCAGGGGTCCACAAACTCATAGTTTTTCTGGGATCCAGATCTAGAAAAAAAAAGGTAGCCTAGAAATAAATTTAGTTTCTGCAAATTTTAATAAGTCCTCTCATATAGAGAATGAAACTGAGGTCATTATTTGAAGCTAAGAATGGGTGATAGGGTTCCTGATCAAAAATGTAAACTGAACACATACATACTATGAAACCACTTCCTAAAGTTAAAGTTTATAAAAGTGACTTACCTAGAGATATGAAGGACATAGACTTATTTTGCCCTCAGGGACTGAGGCAATTTTCCTTTGTCCCAGAAACCAGAAGTTTGATATCCATAAACTCATTACTGGATCAGGATCCTAGGCCACTTCATTAAACTTTGGCTTAGGACAGAGTGTCTAGAAATATAGGTTAAGGTAACTGGAAGGGTGACCACAAGAAGAAGATAAGAGAGAAAGGGAAGTCAGAGGGGTTTCCCTCTCAAAATAATCCTGTAAGCCAACAGGATACTTGAGAAAAGGTAATATGTATCCATATAACCATATAGCCTCAATATGTTAACAAAAAAACCCCTAAGAAACAAGGGGAAAACTAACAAAACAAAACTAGACATTTAAATGCATCTATTTTTACTAATATATCTAGCACATCAAAACTAATCAAGAGTAGTAAATTAAACATAATTTAGAAACTATGAAACTGTGCTAGGCAGAATGATGTCCCTCCAAAAGATACTTTAATCCTAAACTCCAGAATTTGTGATTATGTTGGGTTATATAACAGAGGAAAATTAAATTTCATTAGATGAAATTCAGATAAAACTGATCAATAGACTTTAAAGTAGGGATTATCCTGGTGTATCCAAATGGCTCAAATACAATCATAAAGTTTCTTAAAAGTGAAAGAAGATGTCAAAATGGGGAGTCACAGGAAGATATGACAATGGCAGAAAGGCAGAACTAATGTAGTGGCTTTGATGATGAAAGATGGGAACTTCTAGAGGCTGGAAAAAGCAAGGAAACAAATTTTCTTCTAGAATTTCCCAAAAGACTTGCAACTTTCTCAATACCTTGCACTGGCTTTACACTGGCTCTTTTAGCCCAGTGAGATTCATGCCAGATTTCTTAACTACATAACTGTATCATAATATATTTGTGTTGTTTTAAGTCATAGAGTCTTTTTTTTTATAGTGGCTATATGATACCAGTATATTCTGCTTTCAAAAAAGGCTCTTTGTATTTTTAAAATACACATGGAGTATATGGGGTTTTTAATCTATTACTAGGAAATTAAAAGAGGCTACGTTAATGATAAGATATATCATATTTAAAATATTTATAGTATAAATATACAGTATTATAAACATATCAAGAATTTCTATATTGATATGCAGATTCAATGCAGTCAAATAAAATCCTGTGTGTGTGTGTGTGTGTGTGTGTGTGTGTGTGTATGTTTGTTTGCAAATTGAGAAACTGCTTACAAAACTTTGAAGGTATTGCAAAGTACCAAGAATGGCTAAGAACATTTTAAAGAAAAAATTAGAGAACTTTTTTCAATATAAAGTATATAGAAAATTTTAATTTTATTTGTATACTACTGGTGCAAAATTATGCAAATAGACTAATTAAAAAATACTGAAAGTATAGGAACATTCTTAGCGTTCTGAGAATTCTACTTCTACTGACTGTGTTCTGGTTTGTCTCAGGGCTGAATCTCCTAGGACCCAATATTCATTGGCTACTAAAACTCCCAAGATACATTCCATCTCAAGGGAAAGGAGTTAATATTGTTGGTCCCACCCCTTATGTTGAAATGAAAAATGGAGAGGCTTATATAACCCAAGTTATTTCCAGGGAATATGGGAAAATGCATAAATGTATTCATTTTACCTCTTAATAGAATCTTTTCCTGTTTAAAATTTTACTTGCTTCCTTTAAATAGACATTTACCACTAATCCTGTAAACCAAGACAGAAGAGAGTCTGGTAAGTAGAAAACTGGAGCCAATTAATGAGGAAAACTCTACCCTGGCTCTGTGATTTTATAAAATAATGGAGCCTCTAGTTTACTCAGAGTCCAAGTAGGGGCTGTGTCCTGGAGAGCAGGATCCTGGGACAAAAAGGTCCTTCTGACACCACTAATTCTATAACAAGGAGATAGATAACGGTGAGAGAATATTGATTTCACATGGAGATCATCTAATGTGACCAGTGGTACAGATGGGAATTCAAAAGGATTTGGGTAGAATTTGGGTAGAAGAATTGAGATCAAAATAGGATTTGGCTGAACCAACAAACCTTGGTTTGGATGCTTTCTTTTGATGTCCCTTTATAGGGACATTAATGATTAGCTGTCTACTTTTCTGCCCTTTAAGTGTATTTCCTGTAACCTGGGGAAAATATGCTTCCCGTCAGAAGACAATGAACCTGTGCTCCAAGAAGCTTAACCACAATTTAGCCTAAATTTCAAAAACATTTGGATTTTTCTAGTCTATTGCTTTTCAGACCACAGGCGATCATGCTACCACAATGTGTGGAAAAACTTCATGAAAACTCTTCTGCTATATGTTATTGGATAAGCTTTATGCCCATAAGAGTTCAGTCTGCATCAGACCTGGAGATGTAATGTGGAATAGACATTTATTTGGGGGACTGCCTTTGGGCAGTGGGATCTAGTTATTTCTCCTTGGTAAACATGTATATATCAATTTTAGCTAATTAAGGACTCTGTCAATGACAAATCTAAGAAAAGGTAGCTCACTTTCTAAAGCTTTGACAAGGGACTTGGCAGAGAGGTCACCGAATCTAACATGGCTTGACCCACTCTTCCTTCCTTAAGAAAAGATAGATCCTATAGATCCTGGACAAATGCAAAAAATACAGAGCTAGTGTGACTTGCTTACAAAATCCACTTCTTTTTCCTAAAAACTTTATGAATGATTTTGTAAATTTGCTGGAGAAGTTTAAACCGAAACCACAGCTCATGATCTCCGGGACCTTTCCAACCTGCACTCCCTGGTATCAGTGTTCCTAATTCCCTTTCCTTCCCTTTTCAAAGTACTCTATAAAATAGGTCACGGAAGTGGAGTTAAAACTCAAAAGAGTTTTCAGCACAAAAGCCACTTTCAAAGACAGACTTTATTTAGTACAAAGCTGGAGACTATCACAGATGTAGTCCAAGGACTGGCAGGCCAGAAATAAAAACATTGAGGTACAACTTTTTTATTATTCTTGATTTCATCTCTAGAAGGTGGGAATGTGCTCTGCTAAACTTTGCTAGGAATAATCACGTTAGGTGTTTTCTGTTATGGAGGCAGTGTCAGATTTGTTGATAGAATTGTCTCCTCTACTAACATTAGGAAACAGAGATCTTCCAAGGCTTAGAACATTGCCCCTAAACTCATAAATCATCCCCTGAGCTCACTGCTGTCTTCCTACTCAGAGTAATGTTGCTCTGCGTATTTTCTGGTAGATACATTATCTTATATTTATATCCTAGTAAGCACACATTCTAATCAGCACCATATTTCAATTTCTGTTAAAAAACAAAACCAAAAAAATCTCAACACCGACAGAACTGATCTGCCCATTCTTTTTCTTCCTCTTACATTATTTTTTATTTTGCTGTACCCAAATTCTTTGGTTTATTTTATCAGACCTATTATCTGAAACATATTTGTCAGTTTCTTCCCTTTCCTTACATTTCATCTTCATCCAAGTTGAAAAACTTTAGTATTTTTATTATTTTCTCTCCTTCCTTCTCCTTCTCTCTTTCTCCTCATATGTATTATTTTTCTTTCCTTTTTAAACCTGGGTCTATCCCAAATAATATTCCCTGAGAAAAAAACAGTTAATTGTGCATAATCTTACGAAATTTCTCATCTACAAAAATCACCATTTCAAGTGATTTATTAGTAAATATATAAATAAATGAAGTGGCAAGGAGAAGGGGCAATAAACAGTCAACTGTAGAGATGTCAGCTCTACCTGACAGGAGGTGTTTCAATTCTAGGAACCCTAGTTTTGATAGTTGCTGTCCCCAACAATTTTCAACATCAGAGTGGAATTGTTAGCTTTCCCAGTTCATTCTAACAGTTGGTTTGTCCTTAGGGCTCAAGAATCAGTGGAACCCAGACTGAAGAGATCATGTATAACATGAGCTGTTACAACCCCAGTTCCTTTATCCTTGTTGGAATACCTGGCCTGGAGAAGTTCCATGTGTGGATTGGGATTCCCTTTTGTGTCATGTATGTCATGGCTATTGTGGGCAACTGCATCCTCCTCTACCTCATTGCAGTTGAACACAGCCTCCACGAGCCCATGTATTTCTTTCTCTTTATGCTGGCCACCATGGACCTCATCTTGTCCACTGTCACAGTGCCCAAACTCCTCAGTAACCTCTGGCTTGGCTCTCAAGAAATAACCTTCTCTGGTTGTCTCACTCAGATGTTCTTCCTTCACTTCAACTTTGTGATGGACTCAGCCATTCTCCTGGCCATGGCATTTGATCGCTATGTGGCCATCTGCTTCCCCTTGAGATACACGACCATCCTGACTCCGCAGGTGGTCATCAAGCTTATGGTGAGCATTGTTGTGAGGAGCTTCTCTGTCATCCTGCCAGATGTTTTTCTGCTAAAACGCCTACCTTTTTGCAGGACACGTATCATCCCACACACATATTGTGAGCACATAGGTGTTGCTCGGCTTTCCTCTGCTGACATATCCATCAACATCTGGTATGGATTTGCTGTACCTCTCATGACTGTCATCTCGGATGTGATCTTTATTACTGTTTCCTATACATTCATTCTTCGTGCTGTCTTTCAACTTTCATCCCAGGGTGCTCGCCAGAAGGCCCTCGGCACTTGTGGCTCCCATATCTGTGTCATTCTTATGTTTTACACACCTGCCTTCTTCTCCATCCTTGCCCATCGCTTTGGGCACAGTGTTCCTCGAAATGTGCTCATTCTGTTTGCTAACTTCTATGTAGCCATCCCTCCTGCTCTAAATCCTATAGTTTATGGAGTGAAGACAAAGCAAATTCAGGACAAATTTATTCTCCTCTTCTCTTTGAAGAAGTCACAATGAGTGAATACTGCAGGAGAAATTTAGGTAAACCTGATTTGGTGAAATTTTATCTAACATGAGAAGAAGTAAAAACAGAGCTGTAATGCCTATTAATTTGAATGTCAGCATTCTACCCATATGAAATCTGTAGGCAAGAGGAAAGGAGGAGAAAGAAAATCTCATAAACTTCAAAAAAATAAAAGGTTTCCTTGGTATAGTTTTCTCACCTTTTGTGTGAAGAAGTTGATGATGGATAAAGACAAGTAAAACTAAGGTTTATATCTTTTCTTTTGCTAATTTTAAGATATTTAAAAGATAGATTTTCCTAAAATGTAATTTGTCTCTGTATTTCTCAGCTTATGAATGAAAATCAAAGACTCCAGCCTTCTCTTGTTAAGTAGTTATCAATCCTCTCTGCTATGATCATCAAATATAGTGTCTCATGCTTTTTATGTCCAGATTCTATACATTATTAATGCCTTCTTTCGTTTTACGTACTTTCCTTGCTTTACTTTTTATTTTTCCTAACCATCTGAGAAGACAGAGTGCTGTTTATCTTTTGTATTTTTTTAATATATGCTCCAAGAGAATTTCAAACTTGGTTTCTGACCCAAGCTGGGTCCATATTTTCTAAGTACTAAAACATGTAATTAAGAAAATAATTATGAGAGGATAATATAAGCTAATTTGATTTACAGATGAGGAAACAGAAATTTATGAAGATTAAAGAGAGATAATTAACACATGTAGGATCCAATCCAGGTCTGAAAGATTCCTAACTCTAAATGCTTTATCCAATTACTTCATGGGTACCTATTCACTCAAATGGCTCACAAGCTCCTCAAACTTAATTTCTCCAAAACTGACCTGGAAACTTACTACCTGACTCCATACAAAGTGTTCTTTCTTTTATGTCTTCCCTTATGGTAAATGGCACCACCAAAACATGAATTCCAAAGTCAGAAACCTGTGGCTTAACCTTTGTTTCTCCTGAGTTACTCCCAAATAAAATTAGTTGAACATTTAAGTTAAATATTTAGTTTTGGGCACTTATAAATCATTCTAGTGGACATATACATTTCATTTTTATCTTTATTCTAGTCATTGAGCTTGACTGGGCTCTTATCTACTATCTGTCTCACTGAGAGTATTTCAATTTTTTAAAAGAAGTTCCAACCTTGCTCCATCCAATCTACTCCTTCTATAAAAACCAGAGGGATCATGTTACAATTTATAAATGATTGTGTTACTTTGTATCTTGAAACTCTTCAGTGGTTCCATTGTCATCAGGATCCTGTGTAAGTACTGTCCTTCCTTAGGATAATTTCAGGGAATGGAAGACTTGAATGAAAATAGTAGCCTTCCATAAAATTAAGAGCCTTGCACTTTTTTTTAAACATGTATTTACAACTTAGTTATGTTTATTTACACCTTATCTGCCCTTCCCTGACTCTTTGAGTAATTCCAGAAGTGATATTTTTATTTTATGTTGTCATAGTATTCTTTTTTATATATAAGATAAAACTTGAGGTGGGTGGAGTGTGTGTGTTGGGTGGAGTTGGGTGGGATCCATCTATGCTCCTGTCAGGAACCTGTTCCAGGATAACACCACCTATTTCCCTAAATCGCCACTGCAAAAGAAGCCATATATTTAATCCAGATAAACATATTAAATTGCATGGAAGTAAGGAGAGTAAAATTGGCATTCTGAGACACAAACCTGTGTGCATGTGCGTGTGTGTGTGTGTGTGTGTGTGTGTGTGTGTGTGTGTGTGAGTGAAGAGACACATGTAAGGGCTACTTTATATATGCCACTATTAACAACTATCATTACTTATTTACTTATGTATTTGTCTATCAACACCTATGTTATGTTAATAGCTATGCTATGAGCTATTTAAAGGTAAAAATTTAGACCTAGACATCTTCTTATACTCTGTTCAATGCAAATACCTGACAAGTCATGTGTTCTCAATACGTTTCGTGCATATTCAAACTTCACCAGAAATTCTTCTTCCAATACATTATCTTCAACTTTTCCATTCTCCCTTCTCTAAACAACTTAGATTCCATAGTGTATTGCTTCAGTTACTGCCTTGTTTATGCCCTAAACTCACTTGTCTCTCTTACATACTCAGTGGAAAAACATTCCCAGAATCTTGATGAAAATAGCAACGTATTTTAGAGAAGCTGGCAAAAATGACCCCACAGAGCAGACTGATACTCCTGTAGTCAATTAAGACAGTACACCCACCATACTTGCCTAGTTTCAGCTTCTCAAATACACCGAATTTCTTTTTATCTCTTTTTTTTGTTATTCTTTGCTTGACGACTCCTATTTACACTTCAATTAAAATACCTTCTTCAGCTATTTCTTCTTTAATCCTACACTGTACTTTTTGTTTTAGAGATTACACAGCTTTAATAAGGTGGTTTCTTATATAGTTTTTTAATGTTTATCCCCTGCATTCGGTCACTGAAGCTCAGATTAGTGTCTGTGTTGTTTACCATTGTATTCCTATCACCTGCAAAATCCTTAGCACATAACAGGTACTCAATAAATATGCATTTACTTAACAAATGAGTTGAAACAAATGAATATTAGCTAATAAATAAAATTCTTATTTTGCACGTTGAGAATCTGCCCAACTTGCAACTTAATCCAATCAGAAAGAAAATTCTGAAGGGTCATAGGACTTATTTTCTCCATAGAAAGGTGATAATTGTTATCCTGATTATTTCTCAGACCTTGTCTTCATGCCAGCAGTCCCCAACCTTTTTGACATCAGGGAACAGTTTTATGGAAGATCATTTTTCCACAAATGGGGTGGGGTGGGGAGGCAGTGGGGAGGTTCATCAGGCATTAGATTCTCATAAGGAGCTTGCAACCCAGATTTCTCGCATGCACAGTTCACAATAGGGTTCCCACTACTATGAATATATAATGCTGCTGCTGGTCTGACAGAAGTTGAAGCTGCACTCGCCTGCCACTTACCTGTGCTACCTGGTTCCTAACCTGGCCACTGACTGATACCAGTACGCAGCCCCGGAGTTGAGGACCCCTGTCTTAAGCATTACCAAGTAGTTATTCTTTTTTCATAGCTGTGGAAACCGATTTGCAGTTAAGTATTTTTAAAGCAGAAAGAAAGAAATGATGGGAACAATAAATAAATTTTAGATTTTTAACCTCTACACTTTCTCATTGGACTGATGGGAGGTTGTATGAAAGACTTTCCTAAGTACCCAGGCGAGTTGTCTATGATTATCAGAAATTCATGTAATTTGTGTTAGAGATTACTCCACATACATAGATTACTAGTCTGTTCTCTGAATGATGAATTCAAAACAAAGTTAGTGATAACTCTTCACTAGGGAAAGATAGAGGTAACTGCCAGGCAAGACTGGCATAGAGGAAAGTATCAGAAAAGAGAAGCCTCTTCACAGAGGTATCCACAGCGGTACATGTCACCAGGGTTTTGTTATCTAAAGTTAAAGGTGATGCATTTCAATTCAACTGATGTTTATTGATCACCCACTATGAAGTAGTCTCTGTCAAGGATTTAGAAGATAGAACAGCCCCTGCACAAGAAGTTTTAGACTGAACCTGGGGACATGATAGATCTAACTCTTGCAGATATTCTTTATAAAGTTGCTAGTCAAGACAAATAAAGACCCTGCTGAGATTCAGTATGCTACTGTTAGAGCTCAGACCAAAATAATCTAAGGTGTGGTTTTGGCATGCTGAGTGCTTTGAACTGAGGGAGATTGGAAGAGCCTCAGAAGCAAGAACTTCTCTCTGGCCTTCTCTTCCTTTCCCCTGTCCTCATTTCTTTCTGAATTGGATTATAAAAATTAGACTTCAACTTTCCCAAGGCAGGTTATAGAAACTATTAATAGAACTCATCTCCCTCTAAGCAAGAGATAAAACCTAGAGAGGTCACTATCTGACCTACCTTCTCTGAAAGTAGCCATAAATTCTTATTCCAGAAGGTCCTGCCTGCAAACTGGGGTGGGATAAGGAAAGAATGCTACACTGAAAGGCCAAAAAGAACCTGAACAACAGGTCTTGTGCTATGTTCTACTCAGTTTATTATGATTAGATTATACCCTTTATGTCCAGTTACATTTCTATACAACTGCCCATTCTTTCTTGAACCTAAGCATAAAAATAAATACTTTTCCCTGGGTCTTTGGATCTTTATCTTTGAAGTCTCCTACATCATGGAAAATTTTGGTTAAATAAATTTCCATGTTTTTCTTTTGTTGTTTTGTCTTTTGTTATAGGAGTGTTGGCTATTGACCCTGGAACGGATGAGAAAGAAGTATTATACATTTTCAACCTTACTCTAACTTCCTGCATTATATTATTCCCAAACCATCACTAATATAAGCAGAAGTACAGGTTTTTAAAATGGAGAAGTGTTAATTTAATTGAATCTTTACTCATATTCTAGACTAACTTGGGGCTTTGGGACCTGAGGCTTATAAATTCCCCAGACTCAGACACCCTCTGTTTTAACTTGTCTCTAATCCCTGGAGAACACAAGGGTTGTACATTTGCCCTCCATTCCTCTAGGCTCTGTATTTGTTCTTCCCTACCTAGAGCATGATCCTATGTCAGTCCCTTTTGCCCTGTGTCTGTCCTTCCTGACCCTGGGACTGCTTCTCCTGTTCTTTGGTCTATCTTATACCTGTTGTGTTTCTGCACTCTCTGGTCTTTACTCTACCTTTGCAAAAACAATTCCAAGACCAGGATCTCTAAGGTATAAGCTGATGGAAAGCAGTATAGAACTATTAAGGAGTAAAAAGGGTGTAGAGTACAGTTGATAAGAAATAGAACTGGGAAAAGGGGAAGAGTTGGGAAAGGGTAGACTTCAGAAAACAGAAAAGTCCAAGATTAAAACTTTGAATATAGTTTTAGAGCTTGGCAAGAGAATGGCATAAAAGAGGAATGTCTATTAGGAGCTTAATTCTGAGGCCCTCCCACTGTTCTTTCCAAAATGCTTTTAGGTTTTTCTGGAGGTCAAAATTCTAATTCTAAGAATGTTAAAAAAAAAAATTAAAAATGGTAAGAGGTCATAATTTTGTGCTCAAGGGGACTGCAATCAAAGACATGCTACTAATAGATTAAAGAGAATACGTAGTAAAAAGCACTTGGAAAAAAATCTTCATATTGTATGTAGAAATTTGAAGTTGGATGGGGAAGGTGCTAATTTTCCACCTCTAACAGTGTCCTTCCTTCCAGACCTTCTTTTAGTAGTGTGTAGTGACTGTGGATTCTTTTGGTGGGAGTCTTCACGTAGTTCAGGAGTATTTAAATATGGAAAGCAAATTTTCATGCTCTTTCAAATATCCTATTTTTCAGAGTATAGGAAATTGCACTTTTTAGAAGTATAGGAGATTGTGTTGTACACTGCAGGATCGTGGGTCCAAGATTGAAGGGGAGGTAAGTGAATGGTAGTGTAGGAGACCTGACTTAATTGTATTTACAGCATTGCATGAATCATCACTGAATGATCAAGTTAATGAGTATGGAGTCCTAAGAGCTCTCCTTCACTCATCTGCTCAACAAGTATTTATTGAATATTGCGCCAGGCATTCTTTTAGGGATAGAACAATGAAATAAGCAGAAATGATTTCTATGCTTTTTCAAGTTTACAGTTTATTAAGTGAGAGAGCTAAATAAAACAACAACAACAAAATAATATGATAAGGCCTCTGATTAGATATTGCAGAGTGCCATGAAAATACAATACTTGGGAACATTTTCTAATTTCAGTGTTGGTGAGAAAAGATTACTGGAGATAGTAGATGAGTGGGAGTTAGTTAGGGAAAGAGAGAAAATGGACTAAGCCAAAGACATATTTAATATGGATAAGAATTTCAGAAAATAGTATTTCCAAGAGCTGAAAGCTAGATTGGAGTGAGATAGTTGGTAATTTCACTTCAATTGTTAAAACATTAGAATTGCCTTGTAAGATATCATTATTTTTAGAAAATATATTTTTCATTAGTAGAAATCTAATTTTTCTCTATTTTAATTTCAATCATCTCCCTTATGTAGTTTACTTGTGACTTTAGAGATTCAATTCTACTGATTACATTAGAAACTTTAAAAAATTGATTTTCAATTTTTTATACTTAGTAAAATTATATTAATTATTTTTGTTTAATCAATAATGTGATTATGATTAAAATTTTTCATCTTAGGCAGCTTCTATTACTTTTTGAAGTTATACATTTAATGTGATTTCCCATGCTATTTTCTAGTCTATATGCACAATTTTATCTTTCTATCTAGCTTAGCATTTGCTGCTTATTTACCTAAACATATTTCTTAAAAACCTTATCCTCATACAAATTTAAGATAGATACTCTTTTTAAAACAATGTGGAGATTTTTCTTGTGGTTTGATTTATATGTATCTTTTTGATTCCTGAGGAATTTTATTTTACTTAGTGTGAATTGTGAATCTACCTATATTTTCTATAATAAATAATACATTATTTCTAAGCTGTTCGTAAAATAATCTCATATTTTTCCACTGATTTTGATTTTTCTAATTGCACATAGTATTACAAAACTATAGCCTATTATGCAGCTACATATTTTGCTCTTTGGGCATATTTATTCTTTCTTTTTTCACACTTTGCCTTCTTTAATGAATATGTGACTTCATGTCTTTCTCTGGTAGTGTCAGGGCACTGTAACCTTTAATTATCTTTCAGCTTTATTTCTTAAATTTCAACATGGATTCTTTTTTTTTTTTTTTTTTGGTTCTCCATGATGAAATCTGCTATTACAACCTACTTTTTCCTCTTCACTTTATAGTAATGAAGTTTTCATTGTGTATATTTAAGATGTACAACATAATGTTTTATTCTTATGTTTTAGCTGAACACAATAATTGTACATATTTTTGAGGTACAGTTTGATATTTTAATAAATGTATGCAATGTGTAATGACTAAACAGGAAAATTAGGATATTCACACTTTACATATTTAAAATGTATTTGTGCCGGTTACATTAAAATTCTGTCTTCTAGCTTTTTGAAAAATACAATAAATTATAGTTAACTGTCGTCACTTTGCAGTGTTATAGAACACTAAAATGTGTTCCTTCAATCTAGCTGTAATTTTATATTTGTTAACCAACCTCTTCCTATCGTCCTCTTCCCTTACCCTTCCCAGTTTCAAATAACCATCATTTTACCCTCTGTCTCTATTAGCTCTTTTGTAGCTGCCACATATGAGTGAGAACATGTATTTTTCTTTTAGTGCCGGTCTTATTTTACTTAACATAATGAATCCCAGGTTCCTTCATGTTGCCATGAATTATAGAATTCTGTTGTTTTATTGCTGGATAGCATCTTATTGTATATTTTTACCATTTTATCTTATTTGCCTATTGTTAGACTTTTAAATTTATTCCACATTTTGTCTATTATGAATACTGTTGCAATAATTGTGGGGATGCAAATGTCTCTTTGATATACTGACTTCCTTTCCTTTGGATAAATACCCAGCAATGGAATTGCTGGATCACATGGTAGTTCTTTTTTTGAGAAACCTCTACACTGTCTTCCAAAATGGCCACAATAATTTATACTCCTACCAACAGTGAATAAAAGTTTCTCTTCCTCATAACATCACCAGCAGTTTTTATTTTTTGTCTTTTTGGAAATAGCCATTCTAACTGAGATGAGGTGATATATGGTTTTGACCTCCATTTCCCTGATGATTAGTGATGTCGAGCATTATTTATATGCTTGTTGGCTATTTTTTGTTGTTGTGGTTGAAAGGAAAAAGTACAATTATCTTCATTTGCACTTGACATAATCTTATATTTAGAAAATCATAAGGAATTCACTAAAATTATTAGAACTAATAAACAAGTGTAATAAAGTAATAGGATACAAGACCAATATACAAAAATCAATTTTATTTCTGAACACAAAAAATGAACAATCAAAAAATAACAGTAAAGAAACTGTTCTAGTTACAATAGTACCAAAAGCAAAATACTTAAGAATAATTTTTTTCAAAAAAGTGTAAACTTGAACAATGAAAATTACAGCACATAATTAGTATCATTCCTGAGCCTCCCTTCCCTGGCTTTGAGGACTTTACATTTCTAGAGGGAGGGAAAGGATTGCATTCTACGCTTTTTTATTATCATACGTGGGTTAAAGGTGAGGTTCGTATATCCATATGTGCATTATTGCCTCCATTTTTATGGATAGAAGACTAAGGCCTGTGAAGTTGATACTGAATTGGGTCATTCTTATCATACCTAAATCAAAGTTGAGAAGACAGGGGAGATGTCTTCAGGGTACATAACATTGCTTGGGAAATGTAATTTTCTAAAGCTTTGGTGGTTGAAACTGACAGTTTTAATCTGAAATAAGTTTTATCTGTAGCTGCTGAGATAACCTGTTGTGACTCTAGAGCTAATTTTGCCCACCACTGTCACCCAGCAGCTGAAGCTTGCCAGCTTCTTTGGAGATCTTCATCGTCCTTTTCTGGCCACATCCTTTGTCCTGCAGCTGGATCAGGGTAGTGGGCGCGGTGCCTGGGACACAGCACTTGTGAAGTCCCTCTGAAGTTTGTGCTTCCAGGATATTCCCTCTGGGTCAAGGTCAACCCCTGAGTAGTTGATTCGCCAGTCACAGAGATCGGGTCTGTTGCTCCACGGTGACCAAGTCAGAGCACTTTCCTGCCCCACCTTTGAGATGGTGGCGGGGTGCCCCTCTCATCCTCTTTGGTGGAACTCTGCCTCTGGGGTCCCTCCGCAGCCCCTGCGGTCAGTGTCCCGCCAGGAGCTGAAATGGTGAGGCAAAACCTGGATCCCGCAGTCTTTCCTGCTGCAGTGGTGAGGCAGAGCCTGGAATTGGTAGTCCCTCCCTGCCTCTTCACCCGAAACCTTGCCAGCTTCAAAGCTTTACTAATATCTATGAGTTTTTTCTTAGGACTACACCTAACATTTCTCTTTTTCATGAAACTCCAAGCTTCTCTTGGTTCTTTAAACATAATGAAGACCACGTGATCTATATGTATGCCCCAACTTGCAATATTTTTTCCCAAATAAAGCATTATATTTAGAGATTTAGCTCTACATTTTTGTTTTGACTTTTGCACACGTGGTGTCAAAAGTGGAATCTAAAGCTCAATCAATCGGTCCTTTCAGTTGTGGCGCAAGGAAAACACACTGGGTGCTTTGCACCCCTCTGCTTTTGCAGTTTGCTCTTTCTCTCCCCAGTGAGTCTCCCTTGGACAGAACTCCAAATTTGATTTGAGTTCTGTTTTATTCGGTATTTGGTTTGGGAGGGAACTTTCCTCCCTTCTATTTGAAGAAGGTTTTCCCCCTCCTGCTGGGGATGTCTTGGCTATTTGTATGTCTTCATTTGAGAAATGTCTATACAGATGTTTTACCCATTTTTAAGTGAGTTTTTTTTTTTTTTTACTATTGAGTTATTTGAGTTCCTTGTCTATACTATTCCTTGTCAGATGAATAGTTTGCAAATACTTTCTCTCATTTTACATTTTGTCTATTCACTCTATTAGATTGTTTCCTTTGCTATGTAGAAGCTTTTTAGTTTAATATGGTACCATCTGTCTATTTGTTTTTGTTGCCTGTGCTTTTGTAGACTTACCCATAAAATATTTGTCTAGATCAATATGCTAAAGCATTTTCCAGAGGTTTTCTTCTAATAGTTTTTTAGTTTCAAGTCTTACATTTAAGTCTTTAATCCATTTTGTGTTGATTTTCATATATGACAATATATGAAAGATAATGGCAGATAGGAGTAAAGTTTCATTCTGTTTATGGATATCCAGTTTTTCCAGCACCATTTATTGAAGAGGTGTTCTTTACCCAATGTATGTTCTTGATACCTTTGTCAAAAATCATTTGAGTGTAAATACATGAATTTAATTCTGGGTTTTCTATTTTGTTCAATTTTTGTGAAGCTTTACAGGTGAAGCAAATTTCTTGTAGTCATCATATAGTGGGTCTTTTAAAAAAATCAGTTCATCAAGTCTACATTTGGGGAGATCTAGCATAAATTTGCTCTTTGGAAGAGTGCAGTCACATGGACTCTACGCAGCCCTCTATACTTGGCTAAGGACATGTGAGGACTGAAGGAGCTCTCCTGTAGCTAGAATTTCAGGTGTCTGTAATGGGACTATGGTCTGCTGAGGATCTCTCACTTACCTTTTCCCTGCAATAATGAACCTCTCTTGTCTTTGAACCAATCTCAGCTGGCTGCTTCCCTATCCTTTTTAGGATGTCACCTTGAGTTTCCTGTGTCAGAGCATATTTGTCCCTTCCTTGCTGAATGCAGCATTCTCTGTTAGATGCTCTTTTCAATGGGTGGTTGTCCACTTGCTGTTTTGGTCCTTCTTTGTGGAGGAACTGAGTGTTGGGCAGCTCTAGTCAGACATCTTGATACATATTTATTCTTGAGTCATAATACATTAATTATGTATTTATATATTTAGTAAATGTATTCAAATAAACCATACCATTTATCTTTAACACATAAAAGGCATAATCTCCTTTATTATCATTTCAAATATTTTCCTTACTTATTTTAGCAGCTTTATTTTAAAAATATATAATCTGAAATTATGTTACTAGTTAAATATAAATACTAGATAGATTTTGATTAATGATGCATTATATATGTAAAATAACTTGTCAGTAGTTATCTTTAATATTTTAACAAAAACTTATTTTTAAAACAAATAAGTTGCATATATGTGAAGTTAAATGTTAAATTCTATGCCGTATATATTAAAGTTAAAAGAAAAAATTCAAACTCCATACATATCACCCTTAGAATAGTTGATACATATTTTTCTAGGCTCTTAAATGCAAATACAAACATGAATGCCAAATCAATACTAACAAAAAATAGTAACACTGAGATAATTTGCATCTTTTTACTTAACAAATATATTTTGACATCTCTTGATTTCCATATACATAGTTTTACCTTATTCTTTTTAATGGCTACATACTCCATTATGTGAATATATTTTGCATATTAAAAGTGTTTCCCTATTAATATTTAAATGAATGCCAACTTTTTAAATTTTCCATATTATAATTTCCACTCAAATTTCCTATTTTAGATGTTGCAGCAGTGGCTGTCTTTATGTCTTTTATTTGCATAATTGTATTTTTGGAAACATTTCTGTATTTGAAATTTCTGAGCCAATTAATATGTTCATTTTATGTTTTGGTATATATTCCTCTAGTAGGCTTGGAGACTGTATTATATACAGTAAATCCTTCTAAGTAGTTATAATAGTTTTTTTATTTGCTGATACCCTTCACAGAATTGAATATCATTAAAGACATCATTATTTTGTATGTCTTTGCTAATCTGATAAATCATATAGTGAATCTGTGTTTTCTATGAATTTTAATTCTTTTAGAGATTGAGAATATTCTATACATTTATTAGAGATTAGAATTTATTTTTAAATAAATTGGCTGTTTGCATCCATTGCCAATTTTTCTACTAAATCAAAGGACTTTGCTTTAGTAATCCATAAAAATACTTTAAGTAAATATTAATGGAACTACACATTTTCACTTGGGTTACTCTTGAATTATGGTACTTTTTCAAGAAATTTATTTTTTCATGCTTAATTATGTTCTCTATGTAATAGTCTGTTCTTTCCATTTCTATTTTGACCTTATTTCTTTCCATAGATATGTAGGCACAGATGCAGTTGGGGATGTGGGATGTGGGGAAGGTAACCTACACAAAGCTTGTGATACTGAAAAGGAAACCTTGAATCCTGTATCCTGAACCTTAGTATGACCTGTTCTATGACTGCATCTACTGGTAATAAAATAAACCTTTCTTAGATTTTAGCATAGAGAAAATCCACTGCTACAGACAGCCAGCCTTGCTGTTTCACCTTATCTGGAAGTGATAGACTTTCCATGTCTTTTTCACTCCAGTTGGAATAGGCCCTCTATTTCATCTTCCCTTTTCCAAGAACAATAATTCTCTACTTCCATGGTTAATCCTAATGGCAGGTAAACCACAGGAGTTACATCAGAAAATATTCTTAAAATGTTTTATTCATTGTAGTTTATTATTTATGACTCTTTTCTTAATTTTTAATTGCTCATGGAAAATTAATGCATTTGACTTAGGAGGCCTGTGTAGAACTGTGGGTGATAGTTAATGGTATGTAAGATAAAGTGGCCATTGTAAAAGTAGTAATAAATAGATGTAGCAGAGAGATGCTTAGAAATTGAATACTTGTAATATAAATATTATTTAGAATATGGGGCTGATGGTTGTGTGTGAGGGAGATATAATTAAGGTAGTTTTAAGGCTTCTAGAGTGAGAAGCTGATTTTGTTAAACTGCCAATTTCTGAGATGGAAAACATGATAGAGAAGCAGGTTTGGGGCAACAGGAAGACAAATGGAATAGTCTGAAACATGCTGAGTTGAATGCACTTGAAAGATTCTTAAGTGAGGAAGAGAAGTATAGGATTACTAATCCCAAAACTGAGGAGAGAGGAATATTTTAAAAATCATAAACAAAATCATAAACTTCAGAGCCTTCATCACAAAGGTCACACTTAAAGCTTTGGTATTTGTGGAGACCTTCTAGGTAGAGTTTTCCCACCAAGAGAGTAGCAGGCATGGAAACATGAATTGAGCATTTCAGAATTCCAACTCTCAAGGGACAAAGAAAGAGCTAATACTTTGTAATTTCCTAGAGCTGAAAGTGAGGGGATGATATTGGAGAAAACTCAGATGCAGATGTTCGTAGATCATTGTAACAATCAGTCATAAAATTTTTTAATTTTCAGTTTAAAAGACACATCCAATCTATGACTGTAATGGCCACACTCAACTTGAGCAACCTCAATCCAGGACCACTTATCCTACTGGGAATCCCAGGACTGGAGCAGTTCCACATCTGGATTGGAATCCCCTTCTTTGTCATCTACTTTGTGGCCCTTGCAGGCAATAGTATCCTTCTTTACCTCATTGCTATGGAACACAGCCTCCATGAGCCCATGCACTTTTTTCTCTTTATGCTGGCAGCTACAGATCTCATCCTGTCTAATACATGTTTATCCAAAACTTTCAGCATCTTCTGGATGGGTCCTCAGGAAATTACCTTTCCTGGATGTATTACTCAGATGTTTTTTCTTCACTATAGCTTTGCCATGGATTCGGCCGTCCTGCTGGCCATGGCCTTTGATCGCTATGTTGCTATTTGCTTCCCCCTAAGATACACTACTATCCTCACCTATCAAATTATTACTAATGTTGTGACAGGTATTATCAGCAGGAGCTTCTGTATAATCTTCCCATGTGTGTTCCTATTAAAGTGACTGCCTTTCTGCCCAACACTCATTATTCCCCACACATACTGTGAGCACATGGGCATTGCCCGGTTTGCCTGTGCAGACATCTCCATCAACATCTGGTATGGTCTTGCTGTGCCTGTAATGACTGTCATGTCAGACCTGATTCTCACTGACTTCTCCTACACCCTCATTCTTCGTGCTATCTTTCACCTACCAGAAAGCCCTTAGCACATGTGGTTCCCATGTTTGCGTCATTCTTATTTTCTGCACACCAGCTGTGTTCTCTGTCTTCGCCCACCATTTTGGTCACAATATTCCTCATTTCTTCCACATACTGTTTGCCATCCTCTATGTAGCCATTCCACCTGCACTCAATCCAATCATCTATGGGGTGAAGACCAAGCAGATTTGGGTCAAATCCCCTCTGCCTTTTCTTCCCTAAAGTGAACGAGTGATATGAGGCTATGACCTTGGGAAAGAAAACAGGTAATTGTATTTATTTTGGAGTACTTCTTATTTTTTAAAAGTGGGAATCCTTAAAATGCTGACTTAAATTTATATAAAATCTTAGAAATCCACTACATGTTATAGGAAACAGTGAGACAAGTTAAGCAGGTAGATGTCAAGAGAAGCTAAATAAAATTTGAAGAAGACATGTTTGCATGAAAAGAGAAGTAATAGGGAAGTTTCTATCTCATTTTGAGATAAGATTTCCAAGACTTGTAGAATAGCATGTTGATCATATATAACAGATAATTTTATAAACAGGTCATAAAAGATGAGTAAAGTCTTCACTACATGAGATACCTTTGTAGGAAACTTTCTATATCAGAGTTGGTAAAGATAAAAGTAATTTGGAGGATTGCCCCCTTTTAAGAATTCTCCAGGAAGATTAGCTATCCAAGAAAGTGGTTCTCAAACTTTAGTGGACATCACAATCACCTGGGGTACTTGGAAAAAAATGCAAAGCCCAGGTTCTATTTTACTTTACTGGTACTATGCATTCTTTAATAGATCTTTAGGTGAATTAGATATCTTAGAAATCTTGGTTCCTTCCAGATCAAAAATGTTCTGGTCCTTTGAAAAGCCCATAGACCTCGCTCTTGTAGTATTTTTGGAGGTCTAAAAGTAACATATCTCTCTTTTATGCTCCACATAACTGCTTCTTGAATTAATAGCACCCTAAAACATTCAAAATGTATATCTCATATCATTCAAATATATTATCAATGATCTCTACTTATTGAAGTTTTCTTCTCAGTCTGAGTCTTTCTTTCTTTCTTTTTTTTAAGATTTTGTTTTCCAAAAAAAACCTCTTGTCATGATGATTTTGGTAATTTTAGTGTTCATATAAATGATCCTTTAGTAATCTGATGTGGCAGAATGTATTTTCCAAAGATGGTCACAACAATATTTTTCATTTTCCATGGTTTTCTGCAGCGTGAACTTTTTGCCATTTCCACATCAACAAAGTTTAATCCCCTTTCTCTTGAATCTGGGTTGGACTTAGGGATTCCTTGACAAATATCATTCAATAGAAGTGACATTCTGGAGCTTCTGCACTTGGGTCATAAAAATCTTTGCAGTTTCCACCTGGGTGTCTTGAAATGCTTGATCTTAATAGGCTCTCTTTGGAACCCAACTACTATCCTGTGAGCATCACAAGACATAAGGAGAAGCTATGTTTCAATATTCTAGTGAGTGGTTACAGTGGTGATCCTAGCTAACTGCCAAAAACTCTCAGCTACATCAGTGAGCCATCTTGGACGTCTAGTCCCATTGAGACTTCAGACATCTGCAGCAGTAATATGGAAGATAGAAAATATATCAAATTTTAAAAACTGACGCAGCTGGGCTCGGTGGCTCAGCCTGTAATCCCGCGCCTTTGGGAGGCTGAGGTGAGTGGATTGCCTGAGCCCACGGGTTCGAGACCCGCCTGGGCAAGCGAGACCTCATCTCTACAATAAATCAAAAAATTAGCCGGGCGT
>CAUYQG010113952.1:0-15921 GCA_963574415.1 Tarsius wallacei
GCAACATAGACCTCACAAAGGATTTGTTTTTTGTTTTTTTTTTTGAGTTGGAGTCTCACTCCGTCGCCCAGACTGGAGTGCAGTGGCCGCTCCCGGCCACCGCAGCCTCGACCTGCTGGGCTCCGGCGATCCTTCCGCCTCAGCCTTCCAAGTAGCTGGAACGACAGGCGCGCGCTACCATGCGCGGCTAATTTTTTGATTTATTGTAGAGATGAGGTCTCGCCTGCCCAGGCGGGTCTCGAACCCGCGGGCTCAGGCAATCCATTCACCTCAGCTTCCCAAAGGCGCGGGATTACAGGCTGAGCCACTGAGCCCGGTAGGATTTGAATATAAAATATCGAAAAGCTTCTAAGGTCTAATTTAAAAAGGTAAAAACAAAAACAAGCAAAAATCCATGAACAGATAGATGCTTAAATAAAGTGGATATTCAAATAGACATATTAAAAACTGGCATATAATAACTGTACATATTTATGAGGTATACAGTGATGTTTTAATAAATACAATATATAGTGATCAGATAGGGTAATTAGCATATCTATTATCTCAAGCATTCATTACTTTTTGTGTTGGGAACATTCAATATTCTCATAACTATTTGAAACTATATAATATATTCTTCTTCTTCTTTTTCTTTTTTTTTGAGTTAGTAGTCTCACTCTGTCGCCCAGACTGGAGTGCAGTGGCAAGCTCCCAGCCACCACAGCCTCAACCTGCTGGACTCTGGCGATCTTTCCGCATCAGCCTTCCAAGTAGCCAGAATTACAAGTGCGCACTACCACGGCCAACTAATTTTTGGTTCATTGTAGAGATGAGGTCTTGCCAAGTTGCCCGGGTGGGTCTCGAACCCATGGGCCCAGGCAGTCCACTCACCTTGGCCTCCTAAAGTGCTGGGATTACAGGCTGAGCCACTGAGCCCGGCCATAATATATTATTCTTAACTGTAGACATTTTACGATGTTATAGAACAGTAGAACTTAAACTTCTTATTCTCCATTGAATGCACTTTAATGTGTTTTTGATCCCAGGACTTTTCATTAAATATTTCTTGCTAACATCACCAATAGCCTCCAAGTTGTTAATACTGATATTAACACTTTTGCCTTAGTTGATTAAAACTCTTGGTAAATTTAGTTGAGTTGATTTGGGTTTTCATTATTGTTACTGTTAATGTGATTATTATTATTGCTTTGCCTACATAGTCTGGTTCAACATCACTTTGCATTTGATACCTATTGTCTATATGTGCACTGCACTAATTTCTTGATCAGCAATATTTTGATTATAAGGAACAAAAAAGTCATTTAAATTGTCTATATATAGCACAAGAGAGAAACATTATATTGGACAGATATGAGACACTGGGGTTGGGAATTGAACCAGCTTGGGGGCAGCACTTTCACATTTCTTTACAAGAAGACTGATGATTGGTTTTCTGCCCTCTCCTAACCCCTTTTTCCCACTTTTCTTAGGCTAGTTCTCTTAGCTGCTATACCTACATTAACTAGCCCAATGTCTACTTTACTTATCCTAGTTCTGAATTCCAAGAAGACAGAAATTTTTTTTTTCTTTTTTTTTTTTGAGTTGGAGTCTCACTCTGTCGCCCAGACTGGAGGGCAGTGGCCGCTCCTGGCCACCGCAGCCTCAACCTGCTGGGTTCCAGTGATCCTTCTGAGTAGCGGGAATTACAGGCACGTGCTACCACGCCCAGCTGATTTTTTTTTTTTAAATTGTAGAGATGAGGTCTCACCAAGTTGCCCTGGCAGGTCTTGAACCCGCGGGCTCAGACAATTCACTCACTGCTCAGCCTCCCAAAGCGCGGGATTACAGGCTGAGCCACCAAGCCCGGCTAAAAAGACAGAATTTAACTGTCCCAGACAAGCTGCTAGAGATGTTCTCTCTTGGTTAGGTGTCCATTCCAATAAGTTATGCCCAATAAGTTATGGCCATAGAGTGTCATGCAGTCTAAAGGCCTCAGGGTCCTACCTCTAAGGAGAAAGCAGTTCTCAGAGAAGAGGATAAGGATAACCTGTGGATTAAAAATTGATGACTCTGTTATTCTAAATTTTCTGTTTTGACCTTGTGTCAATATATAGATTATCTCATTCACACTTGCTTTTTATACCAGTTTCAGGTGTGCTAATGTGCCCTGAGGACATCACAGCTCATTTGTTTCACATGATAATAATCATTCCCATGTGCATCAGGCTGTTCAAAAATCCATGGGGGAAAAAAGCCTTCTAAAAAATTTCCATTTAAGCAATAGTTTAAAAAATTATTATTTGGAAGAAGTTGTAAACACTGGCTATGTAAAGCTGAATAACACAAGGATTCTGCTCTTGAGGTACTCGCAATGTGGTGGACAGACAAGGAAACTCAAATTGCATTGTGGTGTGTGAAGGGAACTATAACAGCTCTGCTCTCATCCCCAAGTATAAAGCACAGGAGGAAAAGTAAAAAATTGTACTAAATCACTCATGCATCCTATAGTTTATAACATAATTACTTGACACAGATATGTTGTCTCTGTATTTTTATTTTCTAGTGGCTGGTTGGCCTTTTATCCAAAAAGATAAAATTTGATTCCTGTTTAGAAGTATAATACTTAACTGTTTGGATAAACTGCACATGAAATAAATAGTATTTGTCTTATAATTTTTATCATGTGCATATGTAAAATATTTTCATTGTGTACATATGACAGTAGTATATTTTAGAGTATTTTAATGTTGTAATGTTAGTAAATAGTATTCTTTTTAATTTTGTAACAAGTATAAACTTACAAAACAGTTGGATGTGCAGGAAAAGGCACTTTTTTTCTGATTCATTAGGGATTTAATTGACAAGCTAATGCCTTACACCCCTCCAATACTTTAGTACTAGAAATAAGAATGTAGCTTTCAATAGTGCTTCGTAGCTTTTAGGACTAGTATATAGTATTTAGTACTACAAACAAGAACATTCTCCTAAATAACCATTATACGACCTTCAAAACCATAAAGTTAACACTGATACATTCTACCGCTTAATACTTAAGTCCTGTTCCAAGTTTGCCAATTTTTCTAACAATGTAATTTATACATGACAAAGGGATTCAGTTCAGAATCAGTCATTGTATTTAGTCGTTAGTCTTCAATCTGTAACAGTTCCTCAATCTTACCTTGATTTTATTACCTTGGATTTTGTTTTATTTATTTTGGATTACAGGATAGTTATTTTATGGAATACCTCTCAGTTTGGAGATGTTGGCTGTTCCCTCATGGTTAGATTCATCTTTGTCAGGAGGGTTACATAATGCTGTGTTTCTCTTGTATCCTATCAGGTGGTGCATGGTTTCAATTTGTTTCATTACTGATGACATTTACATGGGTCACTTGTTTAAGGTGATGTTTGTCAGATGTCTCAATTTTAAACTTACTCTTTTCCCCTTTGAAATTAATAAGTATTATGTAGAGAGTTACTCTGAATCTATGAAAATATCTATTCCTTTTAAAACTTTCTATCTATTCATTTATTTTTTGTCCCATATGCATTCCTGGTTTCTTTTTCGTTTTTGTTCAGTTGGTTACAATCCATTGCTATCATTTATTTTGAGGTTCACATTGCCCTGAATTTGGCCAGTTTGTACTCATTCAAGCTGGCTACTCTGTGCTCGTGACATGTTCTCATTGTTCTTTGAGTAGTTCCCTACTTTCTAATGCAAAAATATGTTTCAAGCACATTTTGCACATTCCTGACTCAAACCTGGAATAATCCATTTCTCCAAGAGGCTCTGGTTCTTTTATTGGATTGTTCTCCAATGTCCCATCTCTGCTTCTACTTCCTCTCCTGCGTGGATGCTATCCTTTCCTAGTTCAGACTTTGCTTCTTCCTTCCTAGATAGTCTCCTTCCCAATTGCATGGGATTCCTCCTCAATCTGCTTGGATTCCAACACCCTGCCACACTGACTTCCTAAGCTATGCTTCTGCATTGACAGGATCTTCACTATCTCTAGGTTCTGGCCATTGAGGCAACCCCATTCCACTGTCACTATGAACATCTACCTTGCTTATTTCCAACTAAAACTCTAGGATTGAAATGCTCATAAACTATACTTTTCACTGGTTGCCAACATTCTGCAGACCTTTTATGAGAAGAAAATGTTCTGCTGGCACAGTGCATGGGAAAAAAGAATCAGAGACAGGATTCTTATTCTCAAGGAGTTTTTCAGGGTAATTGGAGAGACAAAGACAGCTCATTTTATCTACAGAATAATTCCATAAGTCATAGATTAGTATCCTTATCTGAACATAGCTATTAAAAACATAAACTTATTTTCTTTGAGGGGATAATTTCTCAGCAGTTTTGTATTCTATAAATGGAACTGAAGAAGCAAAGCAAATGTAAAATATCGGGATGACAAGCAAATTCTAGAAAGTCATAGTTTCAAATTATGCTTTTTTTCTCTGACCTTTTTTTGGTTTAAAATGAATGAACAGCATAGATGATACCCTCTAGGAAAATAAAATTATTTCAATGTACATTACTATCATGCTCTGGGAACCCAACAAACCAAGAAAATAACCACAATCTTCTAGCATAATAATTCCTCAAACAGGCCATTTCCAATTTACAAATAGTACGTCAGATCATGCTGGTGCCTTTCTTTGAGTATTGTAGAATGTTTTCTGATTATGGATGTTTAAAACCTGGATATAGTATCTAAGATAAATCTCATGTATTCATAATCCAAATGAGTATTAGATAAATAGAAAGGCATATGAATGGAATGCTGTTTGTCAGATGAAGGAGACGGCAGGCTGTGACTATAATACTCAGGGCTGTTCTTATTGCTTACAACCAAAACGCCATCTGAAACTCCCCAGGTAAACTGAGGGATATATTGATTTAAGTAACCAGGAATTTCAGAAGTACTAATGGAAGTGACTAGAAACAGAACTCTTATGTCTCTGTGGCTTTCTCCTTTTCCCATTTCTTGTTCTTTTTGTGTGTTACTTTAATATACTCCTACCACTGACTACTTTTCATCATGCAATGATGGATGGGCCTCTGGAAGCTCTAGGCTAGGTTTCTGGCAGTTTCATCACTAGAGAAGAAGATATTTTTATCCTCAGCAATACTTGGGAAAAAATCCAGATAAAAGACTCTAACTGACAGGATGTGTATCACATGTTCACGCCTTTCTTAGTTCAATTTTGCAAAACAGGGTTGGGGCAAATGTACTATTTGTTTACATTTGGGATGCGTGCTCATCTTTAGGGTATGAGATAATTCAAAGTAGCATTACTGAAAGCACCCATTCTATCCCAGATAAAAAGTAATTAAAATGTAAAAATAGCAATTATATGAAAACATTGAGAAGTCCAAGTCAACATTGAAGGAAGTTAGCAACAGCCTGGGTAGGGTACTATATACAAACCAGTTGACGAATTAATCAATGGCATATCTTGAAGCCAAGAAAGGTCAACCATCTGTAAGGATTTCAGAATGTCAGTTTGTGTAGTGAGTAAAGTCACTCTTGATAGCCACAGTTTTGAGATTTAAACCCTTGCCCAAATATTCAGCCAACATATAAATTTAGCTGTTGATATGGCAATTCTAACACGTTTGGAATAATAAAATTGTTTCTTTAGTGTATCTCTTTTTAATCCTTTTTTTTAGCCCTCAAAAGATTCAGACTTATGTATAAAGATAATAAAGCCCACTTTGCTACTAATATTAAGCCTACTTTTCTACACATCTCTCACTATATTTATAAAAAAATAAAGATACAGTTGTTTTAAAACTACTCTATTTAAGACACTTTGACATATTATGCAGAGTAGTATTGTGATTCCGATGAAAGTATACAATTACATAAGAGATTTTATTGTTATGTTTTAATTAGAAATATAAAAAATAACTTGAATATGTTTGTAAACATTAGGAAAAATTAAAATTAATTAGATAATTAAGATAAATTAAGATTAATGAGAATTAATTTGTTATATGAAGCTAGAGTTACCCTGGCAGCAATAGCAGACAAAAGTAGAACAGAAAAGGAAAACTACCTATTAATATTCCTCATAAAATAGATTCAAAATTTATTTAAAAAGATATGTGTAAACAGAATTCAACAACATAAAAAAGAATTTGACACCAAGTAACAGTTATTCGAAGGATGCAAGACTGGTTCAATATTCAAAATATCAATGTAATCCACCTTGATAACAGACTAAAGAAGAATGGTTCAATATTCAAAATATCAATGTAATCCACCTTGATAACAGACTAAAGAAGAAAAATCACGTAATTATATCAATTCATGCTTAAAAATCAAAATTTAACACCTATTCATGCTAAAAAAACTATCAGTGCACTAAACGTAAATGGAAAAGTTGATAAATTGGAATTTAACACAATTTAAAATATTTGTTCTGTGAAGCACTCTGTTAAGAGGATAAAATGGCAAGTTGCAGATGGGGAGAAAAATTCTGCAAACCACACATCTGACAAATAACTAGTGCATCACTTCAGCTGTGTTGCTAAAACAAGATACCAGAGACTGAGTAATTTATAAAGAACATACATTTATTTTCTCATAGTTCTGGAGGCTAGAAATTCCAAAAGCCAAGCACTGGCATCCTGCGAGGACCTTCTTGCTGTGTCCTCATATGGCAGAAGAGCAAGCTCACTGAATGCAGCCTGAAGCCTCTTTCATAAAGACATTAATTCCATTCACGAGAAAAAATCCCTCATGGCCTAATGACCTTTAAAAAGCGCACCTCTCAATGCTACCACATTGGCAACACCTGAATTTTAGAGAGGACACATTAAAACCACAGCAACTGCTACCTAGAATATATATGCAATTTTGTGATGGGCTGAATTGTGTCACCCCAAAATTTATATGTTGAAGTTCTAATCCCCAATACCTCAGAATGTGACTATATTTGAAGATAGTGCCTTTCAAGAGTTAATTAAGTTAAAATGAGGCTGAGAGTCATGTCATGCTTGTAATTCCAGTACTTTAGAAGACTGAGGTGGGAGGATTGCTTGAGGTCAGGAGTTCGAGACCAGCCTGGGCACCATAATGAGACTAAATCTCCACAAAATATTCTTTTAAAAATTAAGTTAAAATGAGGGTGGGTTCTACTCTAATATGACTGGAGTCCTTATAAATGGAGATAATAAGGATAGAGATAATACAGAGGAAAGACCATGTGAAGATACAGATATGTCTCCCCAGTCACATATAAGCCAAGGAGAGAGGCCTCAGAAGAAACCAAACTAGCTGACATCCTGATTTTGTGCTTTTAGCCTCTGTATCTGTAAGAAAATAATTTTTTATTATTGTTTAAGTAATCTAGTCTGTTATACTTTGTTATGGAATCCCTAGCAAATCAACGTGACTCTCAAAACTCAATAGTGAAAAAACCCAAAATACAAAAAATACAATCCAAATAGGACATGGGCAAAATACATGAATAGACATTTTGCCAGAGAGGATTTACAGATTGTAGTTAAGCACATGGAAAGATGTTTAACATCATTTGTCATTAGGAAAATGCTAATTAAAACCCCCAATGAGATTGCTACATACCTACCAAAAAGGCTAAAATATAAAAGTGCCAGCTTTGTCAGATGCTGACATGGATGTGAAGCAACTTGATGATCTTTATATCACTGCTGGGAATGTAAAATGGTATGGCCATTATGGGAAGCTATCTTCAGCTTCTCAGTAAGCTAAACATATGGCTACCATACAACTTAGGAATGCACTTCTGGGCATTCGTTCCCAGGTAATGAAGAATTATGTTCACAAAAAAATTGTGTACACAAATTTTTATAGAAATTTTATTCATAAAAGCCAAGAATTGAAAGCAACTCAGTTGTCTTTCAACCAATAAATTAAAAAATAGCACTGTATTCATACAATGAAATACTACTCAACAACAAAAGGGAACAAGCTATCAAGATATACAACATCGTTAATAAATCTACAAAAATTATGCTAAGTGGAAAAAAGCTTATCTCAAAGGTTACACATTTGATGATTCCATACGTAATATCCTTGAAATGACAAAATTATAGAGATAGAGAATGTATCAGTGGTTGCCAGGGTTAAGTAGGTGGCAGAAGTGGGAGAGAAGTAGGTGTGGCTATAGAATAGTCTCATGAGGGATTTTTGTGGCAATGAAAATGTCTTGGACCTTAATGCATCCATGTCAGTATTCTGACTGTGATATTCTGCTATTGTTTGGAAGATGTTGCTATTGAGGAAAATAGCCTTTTTCATCTCAAAGGCTTTGCTTCTGTTTTATTTTGAGACATTGATCTATAAGATTGAAGCTTTCTCTCTATTGCAATAGTCTTTTTTGATAAGATTTCTCCTTATCTAAGTCCAGATTTTTTTTCTTGTTGGACAACCATTTGAACAATGGAAGAATCTCACTTTCAGAAAGACAAAGGACCTTAGATGATAATACCTTTACATCTCATTTGATTGTGAAAGCTTGATAGGGAACTAATTTGACCAGTCTCTACTTCTCATTTACTTAAAAACATCATCTGGTTCAAGTACTTAAAATTATCATCTGGTTCCAATTAAAGTAATCAAGTTATGAAAGGCCAAGAGAGGAAAACTATTTCAAATTTTGGCAGATTCTAACAAAATATCAAACTGAAAACAGAATCATAAGCCAAGGACTATATATTGCAATTTAGTGGGTACATCATCAAACCTACTGCACACTAATTCTTGATCTCAGCTGCTATTCCAAATTAATTTCAAATATTTTATTTGGGTTGGTCAGAATTGGCTGTGAGTCAGAATGGGCTTTACCTTCAGAGGTAAAGCTGAAATGCCTCTAATTGAGCCAGCTGGGAAATTAAGAAATAGATACTAACTAAAAAAAAAATTAAAAAGCAAAATTTTAGTAAGAAACAAATCTATAAACATTGGTCATCTAAAATATATACAATCTTAAATCTGTCTATATCATCAGAGTAATTATAAGAAGCACAATTTGTCATCTTCAGGGACATTGCAATGCTCATCAGTTTTGATGATCATGTGAAATATCAAGCCATGGTAACTTGGTAAAAATTCTTGTGGATACACACAGACTAAGAGGAGAATTCCTTTATGGTCCCGAGTCCATGGTTTCTTCTGGTACTCCCAGAGATGTCATTTGAAGGAAACTATGTTTGCTAAACAGAGAGAGATCAGCTTCCATCATGCCCAACTTCAATTTCAAAGTTCCCAAAAATATTTCAAGGATTTTGTAAAGATTACATTCTATTCAATGAGGTGATCTGATTTAGGCCAACCTTTCTAGCATCCAAATCAAAGTAGCTTCTCTAAATTCCTTTGCACTTTACTAAGTTCTTCCTCCAAGGATTCTCCCTCCCAATGCTGTCTCCTCATCTCATAGGATAAAATTAAAGTTTTATTAGTGCACGTAGGCCTGCAGTGTACAGACTAAGAAGCTCTTATCATATTGTATTGTAATTGCCTGTCTTCTCCAAAAGTCAGGAGTCATCAAAGACTCCAGTAGTCCCTGGAACACTGTAAGTAAATTAATACCTGTTTAATGAGTGACTGGGCATGGAGTATAGTCATAGGAGGTGGACTCTGGGATCTGGAGGCTCAAACTCTTTCTGTATATACAGCATTCTACCCTTGCCACTTACTCCTGAATTATGTAGAGCCTGTGGCTTCTCATTTCAGATTTGATGGTTGAACTGGTGATTTATAACATCTTAAATTTTTAATTATAGTAAAATCAATATGTGAATACTTTCACCCTATAAAAATTGATGAATAATAACAGTTGATCTCTAAACATAAAGTAGCCTTTCAACACCCCCTTTATCCCTAAAAATTATCTTATTCTTTCTCTGGAAGTCTGTAAAAGTAACATTATTGTTTGCTTTATATAAATATTTTTAGAATATTTTAGTTTAAAAATATTTAAGAATAGATGGAAAGAAAAATAAAAAAGAAGTAAGCATAAAAACATATAACAAATAACCTCATACATAGGAATGCTATGAGTATTTGTGCTGCCATGATTTTACCAGAATTCTAATATTTTATATATTTTGTTGAAACTTTCCATTTTCACTCAACAGTATTCTTGGAATTATTTCATTAATGGCTTCATTAGTTCCATGAGACTTGACTTTCTCACTTTTTCTCTTCAGCTACCTGTAACCTCCTGTAACCTCTCTGAGGTTTCATGTACAGCTCCTATCTCAGACTTGACTCAAAGCCATGGCCTTAGTCCCCAGTGACCTTGGTTTACTCACTGTCTACGTTACCCCAACCAGTAGACAACCCCTACCTTTTGCAATAATATAAAATGTTTTGCAGTGTGTATGTTGTACCTTCTTCTTTGGTATTATAAATAAATAATGAGAAAATGAATACTCTTCTAAGGAAATAAATGTCAAGACCTTTAGAGCATTCATGCACTAAAACAACTGCTGAGTCATAATGTGTATACCATTTTTCTTGTTTCGATTATATCCAACTGAAAGTTCCCATGAAATCTTCTTAAGTAACTTTATAAAATAGATGAGGTTAAAAAAAAACTGGTTGTATATGTATAGAATTCACTTGGGTGCTGAGAAAATGTCATAACAAGACTAGAGATCTTTTTTAGTTTAAATTGACAATTTTGCCTTTTCACAGGAAGATCTTAACATAGATATTTTTTAAAAAAAGTTTTGAGCTTGTTTTTAAGTAAGAAAGGTTAAAATATGATATTTTGCTATCCCAATATCCTGAATAAAACCTATATATTCTTTTAGATATTAAACCACTTTGATCAATTATTTAAAACTGAGTTATTAATTTCAAAGGTCAGAACATTCCAATAAGCTTGGCATTTCTAGACTATATGAGAAAAATAAAACTTGAAAAATAGGATCCAGTAGAATTCATTTTCAAATAAATTCAGCTTCACAAAAGATAGATGTTATAAAATTAGAAAAATGCAGGTAAATTTTTGTGCTGTGGGAAATTAGACTAAGGCAGCTAACATTTCACTGTCTAGTTGATTCCGGGCAATTGTTTTTCAAAGTTGTTTATAACAGACAAATATTTTAGCACTGTCTATCTTTGAGATCTACTTTGACTGTCTTTTAACAGAGTGTGGTAAATACTGAGGTGTTGTGGTAGGAGAGTGGGCTGCACAAAATCTGCCATAGGCTAGATACTTGGATGAAAAGTCTAGAAGGGCACTGAGAGTCCCTTTCTGCCCCCCAGATCTCTTGGGAATATCCCATGCAGTCTGATGGGTCCACCCTTAGAATCATGTATTAAAGTTACAGCCTAGTTTCAAGAGAACTATTGTGGAAGATGCATTTTCCTGAGAAGGGAAGCAAGGGCTATTGCACATTTATACATATGATTGTAGGTCAGATTAATTTTAACTATCCTTAGAAAGTACACTTGGTCTTGAGGAAAGGGAATAAAAATTAGAATATTTTATTGGCTGTAAGGAGAGGAGGAGTATGACATGGTCCTGGGCTCCCAGAGTACTGGTCAGTGTGATTCCAACATGGGCGTGGACCTGGAGGACACAGGACACCTGGCAGTAGATGAAAATTGTGTGTGTGTGTAGGCATATGTGTGGTGTGTGAGTGTGTGCGTGCATGTGTGTAAGTGGGAACACCAAGAGGGCACACTGAAAATAGGAGGCTTGGAGGCACTGAAGACTCATTTGTTTATGTCACAGATTGCCCTTGGATTGACATGGATTTCACTCAATGTTTTCTAAGAAAAATGAAATAATTACTTCAACCTAGTGCTTGAACCCAACAATGACAGTGGAGATGGGAGAAGGGCACAAATGAAGTTAAAGCTGTTGTCTCAATTATGAAATGAAAAAGGCTATCACAGTTATCTAAAAATGGATTGCACTTTTAATTGAGGCATTTGGAATTAAAAAAAATTCCATATAACCACAAAATAGCTAGAATAATAATACTTGAGTTTTTTGTAGTAAAAGTCACCTATAATTGTTGGTTGATTTTATGTACTTTACTGCTCCTATAAAATTAATACCAGGTGGCAAAAATTTGTTACAACCTGTTTACAAATTCATCTCTAGAATTGCACAAATGTGGAAAAGTTTAATTAAAAATGATTTTTAATAAAATCATCTATTATATTAAAATATAGAAAGTAAAATTTGGTTCACAAAAGATAATTATGTTTTAAATTAAAATCTGTTCATTAACTTTCTTTAAATCACTCAAACTTATAATTTTAAATTGTTTTAGAATCCAGAGATTTTTAAACACTATGCAGGTGGTAGCTTTTCTTTTTAAATTATATTCAGAATCTTTGTTGAAGTATAATATAGATATGTACAAATGCACACACAAAACTCTGTATAGCTGACAGAATTTCACAAACTAGACACCTATGTAAAACGGCCCAGATTTTAAAAAAGCATAATACCAATATCACTCCAAAAACACCTTTCCCCACTCTCCATGCCTTCAAGTACTACTGCACACTCATAACATGTCTGAACATAATCATCACTTTGGTTTCTAACATCATAGATGAATATTGCTTATTTTCATGTTTTATACTAACAAAATCATGCAGTAGGTATCTTGTTGTGCCTAGCCTCTCTATCCTAATATTGTGTGGTGAGATTCTTCCCTTTTGTTGCACATAGTTGTAGATACTTCATTCTCATGACTTTTAGTTATTCCAGTGTTTGGATATTCAACATTTATTTTACTATTGTACTACCGATACATATTTGAATAGTTTTGAGTACTGGGCTATTTTAATTTGTGCCGCCAGTCTTAGTTAAAATTGACTATTTTGCCTTTCAACAAGAAGATCTTAACATAGATTTTCTTTTTAGTTTTGAACATGTTTTTAAGCAAGAAAGGTTAAAAATTATATTCTGCTATCTCAATATTCTGAATACAACTTATACAGTCTTTTAGACATTAAACAATTCTGATCAGTTATTTAAAACTGAGTTATTAATTTCAAAGATCAGAACTGGTACATTCTAGTGTATGAATTTCTGTTTGTTATTTACCTGCAGGTAGACTTGTTGAGTCATAGCTTATTCATATATTCTGCTTTAGTGGATACAGTCTACTAAAGCTCTCTCATGAAGCAAACCAAGGAAGGGAGCGCCAGTAGTTAGAGACCCCCAACAGTCAGAGCAGTTTGAGATGGAGGACATAACCCACACCCCACACCTCATATCCCATACCCCTGAAAGGAACAGTGAAACCCACAGGGAGCACGTGTATATTATGTGAGAATTGCGGTTGCTCCATATCTTTCCATAACGTCTGGTACTTTTTATTCTTTTCATTTTGATCATCTTGTCATGTATGTGGTGGTCTCCAAAGTTTACATTTTCATTTGCTTGACTACTGTTGAAGGTGATGTCTTTTCATACGTTTACAGGCCATTTGAATATTCTCTTTTGTGGAATGTCTGTACAAGTATTTTCTACTTCTCATTTGTATCTTGTGTGTATTTTTTAAAAACACATATTCTGAATAAATGTCTTTTTGTAAAATAGCAATTTTTTTTCCATTTTGTGGTTTGCATCTCTAAGCTGTCAATACTCACAGTTTAAAAGAGATTTCCAGCGTGAAAATATTATTTTTTTTGCTTAGCATATTTTGTATTCTGTTAAAGAAATTTTTGTTTACTTTAAGTTCACAACGATGTTCCCCCATGTCTTTTTCTTTCTCGTATTTCAACAACTTAGAGGGTACAAATAGTTTTTGGTTACATAGCTACATTGTATAGTTATGTTCCTTATTCGTACACAAATATCACAGTTTTAAGCTTAAAGTTTACTTTAGCTTTGCAGTATAACTTGAAATCAGTTTGTCATCTAGCGATATTCTTCTTCTTAAAGATCTTTCATTTATTTTTGATCCTTGCATAGTCATATAAATTTTTTTCCATTGTCTAGAAAATTTCTGCAAAAAAAATCCTGATGGAAATTTTAAAAATTCAGATTGTATTGAGTTTACAGATTAATTGAGACATCTTTAAATTATTGAATTTCAGAGTTCCAGTAAGATGGCAACAGCATAGGTGGAACCGTGAGATTCTCCAAAAGCGAGTTCCCAAAAAGACTCTTACTTTCCTTCCCCCAACCCCCTGCCCACCACCAGCTGTACCGGTCCGAGGCCCAGAGACCCTCGGTCCCACGCAAGGCCAGCTATTGCGGCCCCCCACTGCTGCTGCTCCACTAGAGGTGGCCCCAGGTCCTGGCTGCGTGGAGATCCCAGGTCCCTCCCTGGCTACAACATCTCACCCGGCCCCAAGTCACTGCCTGTGGAGGCACTTGGATACTGCCTTGTGGAGATCTGGGTTCCCTTGCTGTTTACACTGATCCGCCCGGCACTCAGCCACTGCCAGCTCCATCCCTGACTGGGCTCCCAGCCCAGTGGCCTGGTGCTCACTCCTCAAAGTTCCAGCTCCCCATTCTGGGTTCTGGGCCCTTGCCCAGCCCTATTTCAAGCCGCCGACACCCAGGGAGGCTCTAGGTGCTTGCCCCTCAGAGATACCAGCTCCATGCTTGGCTGAAGTGCCCTGTGCAGGGTCTAAAGCTGCTGTCACCACTCACCACCTGTCCTTTGGAGCTCTGGTCCCACTCTGACTGAGGCATCCAGCGTGGGACCCCATGGTTGTGTAAGGGAACAGTATATCTTAAGGAGGTGCTAATCAGCCACTCTCAGCTCCAGAAGAGGTAATTCCCAGCTCCCTACTCCACCCCAGGCTGCTGGTGGCACACCAGATCCAGCACCCAGCTGTGCCAATGATCCTCAGTGCCTGACACACCACCACAGCCTGTCGTAGTGGATCGTCCATGGACGGATGAGTGGAGAGAAAGGATGGGTGGAGAGAAAGGATCTGCAAAAGAGGAGCTCCCCACCTCTGCCATTTTCCAGGCAGAGATTTGCATTGTCCCGCCCACCTATGAGCAGCCTCCACCTTGGTTTCTAAGGTAACGTCACTAAACAGGAGACAAAAGTCCCTTCCCTATGCTGAATCAGATATAGGCAACTCAGCCATCGCAGACCTCTCAGGCAGCAAGCCAAAGGAACAAACCCAAGCTGGGAGTAAGTCTATCTGCCTGCAATGAAAGCAAAGGGGAGAGGCTAGAGATCAGAGCTGAAGAGACTTTAGACACTCAGGAAAGATTCCAGAGTTAGTCTGGTTTTTTATTTTGACTTCTGATTTTATTGTTTTGACTGTTTGTTTTGCTTACTTTTGTTTGCTTTTTGATTTAGACTACCTGTTTGCGTTGGGGAAAAATGCATCAAAAAGCATGATTTTATTGGACTGTCTCTATGTGATTACTGGTATGCTTTAGGAAATTTTGTTTGTGTGTCTATTTTTCACTCTTTTCTGGCCTTGTGTCTCTTTTTCACCCGTTAGCTGGTATGTATGTCTGTTTTCCCTTTCACTCTTCTCTCTTTCTAAGTTCCTCTTGACCCCTCCCACTTCTTCCATTAATTTCCTTTTTCATACCTTCTTTTGTTCCAGGGAGCAAACCTACACCCTGCTGCACAGACAGATTGTAAGGCAGTGGGAAATAGGTTCCAGTGTGCCCATACACCTGTTGGTGGATACTGGGATCAGCAGATAGATTCTGAATCATAGCTTCCCCCTCAATTAAACCTCAAAACTGCAAAAAGTACAGCCTCAAAAGTGAACAAAGCCAGAGGACCCTCATAAGGAGGAACAGGAGATTGTACAAGTGAAGCAAAAGCAACCCCACTTTCCCTGAAAAACAGAATTAAAGAAGGAGGGGAAGGGGGAGAGAGGAACTTAGAAAGAGAGAAGAGTGAAAGGGAAAACAGACATACATACCAGCTAATGGGTGAAAAAGAGACACAAGGCCAGAAAAGAGTGAAAAATAGAC
>CAUYQG010113976.1:0-37476 GCA_963574415.1 Tarsius wallacei
CGGGTTCGAGACCCGCCTGGGCAACGTGGCGAGCCCTCATCTCTACAATAAATCAAAACATCAGCCGGGCATGGTAGCGCGTGCCTGTAATTCCGGCTACTCGGAAGGCTGAGGCGGAAGGATCGCCGAAGCACAGCGGGTTGAGGCTGCGGTGGCCGGGAGCGGCCACTGCACTCCAGTCTGGGCAATCGAGTGGGACTCCAGTCTGGGCAATCGAGTGGGACTCCAACTCAAAAAAAAAAAAAAAAAAAAAAAAGACAGGTTAGACTGAAGCTGGTGAAGTGCCCTCTGTGCTCTCCCAGCTTCTGTGTCCTATAAATGTCTGCCCTCACCATCCTCTTATCTTTCACTACCCCCCATTCCCATGGGGTTCCCACATGCCCTGAGCGCTTAGGGGCAGTGGTCTCACTTCCAAAGTGAAAAATAGCAACTTTGAATTCCTGTTCACTGATTGTGCATTGCATTGAGGTGTCAGGCATTTCGAGTACACTGATGCTGCACTGTAGACATAAACCCTGGGTAGAATAATGGTTAACGCAATAAATTAAATACAATTAAAGTAGAATTTCTGGCATTAGAGTCTAGCTAATGTTGAAAAGCTGAATTTGGTGGCTCAGCCTGTAATCCTGCGCCTTTGGGAGGCTGAGGTGAGTGGATGGCCTGAGCCCGCGGGTTCGCTACCCGCCTGGGCAAGCGAGACCTCATCTCTACAATAAATCAAAAAAAATTAGCCGGGTGTGGTAGGGTGCGCCTGTAGTTCCAGCCACTTAGAAGGCTGACGCGGAAGGATCGCGGAGTCCAACAGGTCGAGGCTGCGGTGGCCGGGAGCGGCCACTCCACTCCAGTCGGGGCTACAGTGTTAGACCCCAACTCAAAAAAAAAAAAAAAAAAGAAAAGAAAAGCTGAATTTATCCAGAACACACAAAGACAATTCTGAGCAGGGTTTTTTGTTTGTTTGTTTGTTTGTTTTGGAGGGCTGGGAGGCTTATTTCTGTTGTTTCCCTTAGGTGTTTATCTCCCTGCACCTCTCAGTGATTGCCATTTCCTTTAACAGGGTCCAGAAACAGACTCATTTCTGGCATGTAACACATGAATATGTAAAGTCTCAGCATATTTATTCTTGTTAAGTACCCTGATGTATCTGAAACTTAGTAGCTGAAGCCAGGAAGTGTCAGTCAGTCAAGTGTTATGTTAAAGTGGAACACAAAGGTCTCTTTGGCATTTACTAAAGAAATGTTACTCTTTATAGGATAGTGTCTATAAAATACAAAGGGAGGCCCAGCACGGTGGCACATGCCTATAATCCCAGCACTTCAGGAGGATGAGGTGAGAGGACTGCCTGAACCCATGGATTCGAGACCAGCCTGGGCAACTTGGTGAGACTTCATCTCTACAATAAATCAAAAAATTAGCCGGGTGTGGTGGCACATGCCTGAAGTTCCAGCTACTTGGAAGGTTGAGGGAAAGGATCGCTGGAGCCCATCAGGTTGAGGCTGCAGTGGCCGTGAGCGTGCCACTGCCCTCCAGCCTGGGTGACAGAGTGAGACTCCAACTCAAAAATAAATAAATAAATAAATACAAAGGGAACCCCCCAAAAACCGGAATTTTAGGATAGTGTCTATAATATACGAAGGAAACCCCAAAAAACCAGAATTTTCTTTTTTGGAGGGCAGTCCCCTTGTCATACGCACTCCCTCTGGCAGGTGTTCTAGGAACCCATCAGCATCAGTTTACCAGCTAGCATTGTTGTGAGAGGAGGCATTAGGCTTCAGTAAATTTTTTTTTTTTTTAGATTCTTTCAACACATTTATTTGCCCATTTCATGATTGGTGATTTACAAGCACACTTGCCCACACCACTCTGAGTGTTCAACAGTTTTTGACTAAAAACCAGCATGAACCCCAAGCCCCACCTTCCCTATTCACCTGATCTCACCCCAAGTGACTTTTTTTTTGTTGTTTTCCAATGAAGTCCTCAAAGGGAAGTGTTTTGCTGATGTGAAAGAGGTGAAACAAAAATGGCAGAAGCACTGAAAATCTTAAAAACTGACAAGTTCAAAAACTGTTTTTGAGCAGCGGAAAAAGCATCTCGATAGGTATATTGCATCAAACGGTTTGAAGGTGACTGAAATTTAAATGCATAAGAATAAATACAAAAGTTTTTATAAATAAACTCCAGGTTTTTTTTTTTTTGATACCCCCCCCCATTATAATTGGCCTAAAAGGGCTAAATATGGATTCTCCTTTTAACAGAAAGTATCAATAAACTTTCACAGTTCTGGTATATGACAGTCACTAAGTTAACACTGTAATTCCAAGATAAAAATTCATATTTTAATCCACTGGAATCATATGTAAACTACTGCTTTAATATTGTAAGCCTAAATGTTCAACCATAATAACCAATAATGATAACATCAGTAGCAGAACTATTAGACAGACTTTTATAATAAGTTATGAAGACTATTTAACATAGAAAAATATTTATATGTAAAAAACCGCAGATTCAAATTACATACTCTCTATAATTACAACTATGTGGTTAAAAAACCTACAAGAGCCAGGCGTGGTGGCTCACGCCTATAATCCCAGCATTTTGGGAGACTGAGACGAGAGGACTGCCTGAGCCCACATGTTTGAGATCAGCCTGGGCTACATGGCAAGACCTCATCTCTACAATAAAGCAAAAAATTAGCTGGAAGTGGCAGTGTGCACCTGTAGTTCCAGCTACTTGGAAGGCTGGGGCAGAAGGATCGCCTGAGCCCAGCAGGTGGAGGCTGTGGTGGCCACTGCACTCCAACCTGGGCGCCAGAGTGAGAGAGACTCTGACTCAAAAAAAAAAAAAGAAAGAAGGAAAAGAAAAGAAAAGAAAAAGAAACCTGCAAGAAAATATACCCAAATGCTAATATTCATTGCATTCAATTGTTAGAATTATGGATTTCACCCATAGGTTTTTCTGTTTCTAAATGTCAATGATGATGCTTATATTTATAATGGGAAATATATATTTAAAACAAACTATTATTTGACTGGCATGCTAACAGTCACAACTGTGTGGCACTGGTCTAAAATAAACTTTTCAGACGAAATCAAATTACTGAGCCAGGTGCAGTAGCTTATGCAGTTGGGAAGTGAAGGCAGAAGGATTGCATGAGGCCAGAAGTTTGAAACCAGCCTAGCCAATACAGTGAGACCTCCTCTACAAAAAAATCAAAAGTTAGCTGGGCATGGTGGCGCATGCCTGTAGTCCCAGCTACTCAAGAGGATGAGGCAAGAGGACCACTTGAGACCAGGAGTTCAAGACCAACCTAGGCAACATAGTAAGACCCCCATCTCTATAAAAAAATGTTTTTAAAATAAAAACTACCGTAGCTAACTGTTCTGAGACAGATTTAAATGACATTTCAATCCCTACCAAAACTTCCATACTAGAGTGAAGGAAGACAGATTAGAAGAAGGATGGAAGTAAATGAGAATACCTCAAGAAACTGCCGGGCATGGGTGCTCACGCCTGTAAACCCAGCATTTAGGGAGACCAAGGTGAGAGGACTGGTTCGAGGCCAGCCGGGGCAACATGGCATGACCTCGTCTCTACAATAAATCAAAAAAATTAGCCGGGCATAGTGGTGTGCACCTGTAGTCCCAGCTACTAGGAAAGCTGAGGCGGAAGGCTCTCCTGAGCCCAGCATATTGAAGCTGCAGTAGCCATGATTGTACCACTGCACTCCAGCCTGGGTGACATAGTGAGATTCCAACTCGAAAGAAAAGAAAAGAAACCGTGTCATCAGATCATTAGGGCCTTATCTCACCAAATCTAAAAAAAAAATAAACTGGACAAGATCACAAAAAATAATTGGCATAAACAAGTAGCATTACTCCAAAACAATGGAGAAGCAGTGTCCTCTTTCTTTTTGAAATTCTCCTGGAAAAATGACTCCTCTGCCTTCTCCAGCAATCCTTCCTGAAAAAATGCCCAAAAGTTTTTTTGTGAAAATAAAACCTCTTCACAAAAGTCTAACAAGTCATAGCTGAAAAGGACTCTCACATACTTAGTTCAAATCCCAACTTGAGTTCCTCATCTATAAAAGGGAGCTAATATCACTGACGCTACTGGATCACCAACACTATTGGTAAAACCCCTGGGATAATAAGTAAGCAATGCTACTCCCCTTATTCTACCTTCCCTCTTCTCTTAGTGTGGAATGCCACTCCTGCATCATAATCAGTGGGCACTTGTCGCAAAGGTTAATTCCATAACTTCCTGAAGCATGACCCCGAATTCTGCATTTTTTTTTCTTCTGAGTTGGAGTCTCACTCTGCCCCCCAGACTGGAGTGCAGTGGCCGCTCCCGGCCACCGCAGCCTCGACCTGCTGGGCTCCGGCGATCCTTCTGCTTCAGCCTTCCAAGTAGCTGGAACTACAGGCGCATGCTACCACACCCAGCTAATTTTTTTTTTTATTTATTGTAGAGATGAGGTCTCGCCAAGTTGCCCAGGCGGGTCTCGAACCCACGGGCTCAGGCAATCCACTCACCTCGGCCTCCCAAAGCGCTGGGATTACAGACTGAGCCACCGAGCCCAACCAAATTCTGCATTTTTATCAAATATTGCAAGTGACTCTCAGTTACTCTAAAGCTTAAGGATCATTAAAATTATTTTAACATATTTCACTACTTGATCCTCTTCAGACTCCAAAAACAAAAGTCTTCTTTCCCCACAAAATATTTTATAAACTTGAAGATGTTCTTCAAGGAAAGAAAAGTAAGATCTTGGACCTTCCCTCTGTTTTAAAGTCCCAATTCTCTGGCCCATTTTCCTAAGCGTCTGTCTCCCTCTCTAAAGTTTTCATACTTTAAGCATCTGTCTCCCTCTCTAAAGTCTCCTTCATTATGTCTACTTAGGAAGAACTTAAACTAGACTGCAATCTATCACAGATCAAAAGAAAAGAAAAGAAAATAGTACTTACTACTGGGGAGAGGAAAACCTATTCAGTAAATGGTGCTGGGAAAACTGGTTGACCACATGCAGAAGATTGAAACAGGACCCCTACCTATCACCATACACACAAATTAACTCTAAATGGATGAAAGATCTAAACATAAAACCTCAAACTATAAGAACCTTAGAAAATGCAGGAGACACCCTTATGGAAATTGGAACTGGCAACGAACTTCTATCCAGAACTTTTAGGCCAATACCTTAAGAAATAAGATAGACAAGTGGGACCTCATCAAATTAACGAGCTTCTGCAAAGCAAAAGAAACCATCGAGAGAGCAGGGAGACAGCCCACAGAATGGGAAAAAATATTTGTCAACTGTATATCTGACAAAGGCCTAACATCTAGGATCTACAAGGAATTCAAATGCACTGAAGGGAAAAAAACAAACAGCCCCTTTAAAAAGTGGGCAAAAGACATGAATAGACACTTCTCAAAAGAAGACAGGCAGCCAACAGGCACATGAAAAAGTGCTCAGCCTCACTCATCATCAGAGAAATACAAATCAAAACCACATTGAGATACCACCTAACCCTTGTACAAATAGTCATCATTAATAAAACAAACAACAACAGATGTTGGCAAGGATGTGGAGAAAAAGGAACACTTCTGCACTGCTGGTGGGAATGCAAACTTGTACAACCTCTCTGGAAAACAGTCTGGAGATTTCTGAAAGAACTAGAAATTGACCTTACATATGACCCAGGAATTCCCCTATTGGGAGTATACCAGGAGGAACTCAAATTATTCTACAAAGAAGATACCTGCGCACCAATATTTATTGCAGCTCTATTCACAATAGCAAAAACTTGGAACCAACCAGGTTGCCCATCAAAGCTGGACTGGATAAAAAAAATGTGGTACATATACACAATGGAATATTATGCAGCTACAAAGAACAACAAATATATGGACTTTGCAGCAACCTGGATGGATTTGAAGTCGATCATACTCAGTGATTTATCACAGAAACAAAGAACAGTGTTCCATATGTTCTTGCTCATAAGAGGACCTTGAACAATTATAATGCTATAAGAAAGCAATTGGCAGTAATGGGAAACTGGTGGTGGTGGGGCGGAATTGGCAGTTGAGGGAAACAGCTAGGGGCAAGGAGGGGCATACCTCATTAACAGGGGTACCTGCACGATCAACCCTGAATTGTATCCCACATCTTTACATTAAAAATTAAAAAAAGAAGATTAATAATTGGTGCAGAGAAACTGTAGGCCTGATGGACTCCAAGGATTCCTGAGTAGACTTAATCATACTGAGGGATTTCCATTCCAGGTCTCTGGATTCCTTATCTATACCAGGAGATTCTATAGCTACACAAGTTCTTAAATCCTCCCTTTAGAATTTCAAATTCAACTCATTTTTTTTTAACTTTTTCAATCACGGATTCCCTGAACCATGGATGAAAGCAAGTCCTAAGCTGCCAAGTAAATTAGGAGGTCACAAAATAGGATGAATTCTTCAGATTAGAGGTTCTCCTTGATTCTGTTTGTTAACCAAAGGGAGGCAGTGGGCGGGAATTTCATAATCCAAACAACAATTTCCTATTGCCCAAGATCAAGATACATCTAGAAGACAAGCTTCTATTTGTCTTCTTTTTTGATCAGAATAACATTGTATTTAGCCTGACTGTTCAACTTCACGGAAGAAGAAGGCTCTATGAATTTAGTCCAGGAGCCTGGGATTCATCTGTGGTGAGAAGTCATCTGAATAGCGAGTACACTGGGGCCAAGGGACAGTTTCCTGTTCTTCTTCTACAGGAAGAGTGCAGAGGTCTCAGCAAAAGAGCTAGAGAGCCTGATGAACCTTTGGAAAATGTTTTCTCATGCCAAAGGGCCTTGGCTTTAGACTCAGACGGCCAGCTTTCCTGCTTGGCAAGAAAAGAAGAGCCCCCAGAAATCAGGGCCATGGTCATCTGAGAAATACTTGCTATTTTTTTTCCATCTACCAAGCAATATTTTCAGTGCTTTATTTTTACTATTTCATAAAATTCTTATTAGTCTTATAAAGCAGATACTATTACTAACTCCATTTTACAGATTAAAAAAAACTGAAGGACAGGGAAGTTAAAAAAAATCTGTCAGGAGTGCACAGATAATGAGGAATAGTATTAGGATTATAGGACTTAAATGCAAAAAGTTGATCCCAGAGCATACACTTTTAATATCTGCACTGCTGTTGACCAGGTTCATTTTTCATCTCTGGCCACAAGCTTGGGTGTTTTGGAACAACAATGAGACATGTGAGGAGGGAAGTTAAGTCCCAAGGTGTGCTTCAAGGATGACACACAACCTTATAATTTCCTGGGCACTTGTTGATCTGACTCTGGGAGTTTTAAAGCAAGGGTATGGAGACACCTATAATCTGTAGGGCTCTCTGTGGATCACTTTCTATAGCTACTGTTCTCTTGCTTTATTTGCTTACTTTCTTTTAAACATCCTTTTCTCTCATTTTTTGGGTACGATCAAGTGGCTCAAACCAATATGGACATCACCCTCCCAACCAGACTCCCTTACTCTTCCCTCCCCAGCCACGCTAATCCCTCTCAGTGCTGCCAGTGACCTCTTCCAACACACTCTTGATTAGGTCATGTTATTCCCAAAAATACTTCCATGGATTTCAAGTCTTTCTACTATATTTCAAACTTCTTGGATTGACACACCAGACCCACCGTGATTAGAATCTGTTAGCTCCCCAGGCTGATTTCCCATGGGTCTCCTCTTTCCCTCCCATTCTGCATCCTACTTTCATCCCTATACTTCATTGAAATCAAAGCACTCTCAGCAAGGCATGGAGTGAACATCTCCATGAGCATCTCTATGGGTCATTCCCTCTGCTTGCAACTTGCATGTACATCTTTCCCCCACTCCCATTCCCAACACCGTGTCTGAAGTTAGTCATATTTTAACATCAAATCAAACAGTATCCCTCCTTTTTCTCTAAAGACTTTATAACTGAATGATTCATCTACACCTCTTCTAGATTCCCATAGCTCTCTGTGAAGAAGAAAGACTCTGGAATAAGACCCCCAGATCACACATTCTAATTAAGAAATGTATAATCATTATGAACTTGGGCAAAATAATTAGATGCTCTAAATTCATAAAACAGGGCTACTGCAGAGATTTTCCACATTGAGTTGTTGGGAAGGGTAAATGTTATGGAATATGAAAGGTACTTAGCTCAGTGTCAAGCAGAGAGCAAACATCTGATAAGTGATAGCTGTTATCGGTGTTATAATCATCTTTCTATTCATCTCACTGTTGGGTAACTGCTGATCCCGTGCTTGTCTTCTCTAGATGTACATTTCTTGAGGATACTGTCTGTGTAATTGGATTTTATATCCCTAGCACCTGGCAGAGTGCCTACTACATAACAGGTGCTCAATAAACACTTATTGGATGAATTATAACTCAATTATCTGCCATCTGGTTTGTCCAAAGCCACATGTATTAGTAGGATCTAGCCTACTGTTCCATCACTTCATCATCCTCTATCTTTCTTTATAATTAGGGAAAGAGGAGTTTATCTTGCTTCTCCTCCAAGACTCAGGTCACACAAGACCTGATGCTCTGTTTTCACTATCCTTGGCCCTACCAGGTTGCTTTAGGTTTCAGAGAATTTGAGTGCTGGGCACCCCTGAAAATGCAGGACTGTTGCTTTCCCTCAAGGTGATGCTGCTGGTACTTTGCTAGCTTCAAAGCAGGTGAAGTGTGGAAACCACATTTCCCTTCCCTGACTTAGCCCAAGAGTAAGCACTTCTTATCTATTAATTTCTCACCATGTCACCAACATGTTATTTTAGGAAATAAATTTAAATGAAGAGTTGGGAATAACAAGAGGAGTTTATTTCACAGCCTGAGGGACAACAGCAAATACCACTATTCCTGAAGTCCATCTTCTAGTTTTTCATGACTGGCCATTTCTCTTAGAAAACAGCTGTCTGTCACACTGCAATGTTGCTAAGGCTGCTCACCTTTCTTTTCACCTCTTCACACTCTTCCAAGACCAGAGAGCCCTTTCTGCCTTTCTTTGTGTGCTTCAGAAAAATTTCTCCAATTCCTATTTATTTGCTATACACAGTCCTTCATAACCAAAAGAGTTATTAGCATGCTTTCCTAAATAAAAGAGCAGCCTCTGTCCAAAATCTCATTTTTAGTAAAGCGAAGAATCAAAAGAAACTTTAGTATTGCATTTGTTCTTTAAAGTTTTTGTATAGCTAACAACAAATATTCTCTCTGTCTGTTTCTCTAAATGGAAGAAGTAAAAAACGTATTTTATGTCTGCGAAGAGCAAATTCGTGATCAAATTTTTCCCTCTTCTTGCCTTCCCTCCCTTCGCTTCCCCTTCTCTCTATCCCCTATCTTTTCCTCCCTCCCATCTCCTCCTTCTTCTCCCTTCCCCTCCCTTCCCTCCTTTTCCTTCTCTCCCCTCCTCTTCCCTTCCCTCGCCTTAATTTTTTTTTCTGAAGGAATATTAGGCAGAATAAAGAGCAGAAAGAAGAGAAGAGTCAAGGAACACAGCTCAGAACAGAATCAGGAACCAAGTCTGTACTGTGAAAGTAGTCTTGTGTAAAATGCCACTGCTTATTTGTATTCTTCTTATAATTTTTTTTAGTGTTAACACTGTAATATCTGACTCCAGAAATCTGTGTCACTATTTATAGATCTGGGACAAGGCATAGGGGGAGAGGGAATAGAAGAAGACTAAGGTGTGCGTGTGTACGGAAGTAAGTTTGAAGTGGCACTCCCCTGTGTAAGGCTTGATGAAAACATGATAGAGGAAAGTTGGGCTGACATTTGATATCTCATTAATTACTGATATGTTATTAAATGTTCATATTATTGCTATTCTAGCTTGTCTATGAAATCACCAAAGTTCTATAAAACCTACTTTTAATTCAGGTTCTTGCCATATCTTCTAAACCACAGAATTTACAGAAAGTAGGGTAGGGACATAGGAATAAAAATGACTCCTCTTCTTCAGTTTACCCCTACTGCCCCTCAATGAATGTGGGTAGATTCTGTGACCTAAGTTTTCTGGGAGGCCTCATGTAGCCACCATTACTGAGATGGGCAGAGAACAATTTCCTCTTTTTGAACTTTCTCCACCTGCTAATCATCCCCAGACTCTTTGGCTTCTCATAGAGTGGTTTTTCTTCTTTTCTTTTCCAGGGTCTTTTACTTCATTTTCTAGGTTTCAGTCATTCATTTCACATGGATGTTAGGGGATGAACTGTTCAAATCTTACAACTGAAAAATTTTTTAAAAAATCATAATACAATCAGGCTTTCCATCCTGAAAAAATGATTTTATGTTGAGTCTCTACATAGTTCATACATCATCTTCAAACTGAAACTAATCAAATTCTCTCTAGATCAGCTTCCCTCTTCTGCTACCCTAAATATAGCGTATGCCATGCCTCAGAAGTGGAGCAGTACATGACAGGGGTAAATCAAATCCCAGACTTCCACATGGGGGAAAAAAAAAAACCAAACAACAACAACAAAAAGCCAGAGAACCTCCCTCTCCATTCTCCTTTACTACCTCATGAAAGATCTGGGTCAGGTCAACCATCTTGAATATGCTTCAAGCAAATCACCCAATGGGATATGAAAGCATTGAGAAGGTACTAGAAAGGCAAACCACCAAGTGTTCTTGCTGTTACTATTCATAGGGCATCGATTGATCCCAACCTAGAGAAGAAGATCAAGTGGAAAAGATTATATTTGGGGCTACTGTGTAACCTAGCTTGCTACAAAAATAGTAACTCAAGGGATATCTTCATCTGGAAAATGACAAAAAAATATTTAAGACTCTACAAGGGCTGTAGATGAGATGCAGGAAGCTGGAAAGGGGGACATGCCTGAGCTGAATTTTGAGAGAGGGTGCCTCCTGCCAAAGCAAATGCTCTAGAGTGCAGCTCTCTCTATGGTAGATTAAGTACAGTGCAAACTTAGTAATCTGAACATCGTTTATGTGAGCTGTCCCATTATTCAAATTACTCCCTAAAGCCAATTTCCTTTGCCTTTTTATTCCCTGACATGCTGAAATTGAAAATTTCCATTCCTTTTTTAAAATCTTTAAACTGTATTAGTCAAACCCACCGCATGCCTGAACACCTTTGAGCCCTGATTTGTTTCGATAATTGAGAGTCCACTGTAGTTTTAAACCTAAAATGTGAAGGTAGCCATGCTCAGAAGCTTCCCAGCTGATGGAGAGTAGAAGGAAAATGGGACAGACCAGCAAGCAGGGCTAGTTCTGCATTCGAGGAGTAAGTTTCCACTCCTGTGATCTCATGTATGACTGTAGTTACACAATAAGTCCTTCAAGTATTGAACTTACTACATATAAACAATGAGATGGGAAAGACTACAGTGTAGAGGTGAGTTCCCATCTCAGCTGTGACACTTACTAACGGTGTGACTTTGAGTAAGTTACTTGATCTCCACAAACTTCAAATTATCCACTTGTAAAAGAGAAATAATAATAATTCTATCCACATCATGGGGGTTGACTGGAATAAATGAAATGTGTGTACTTAGCCTGGGGCTGCAAACCTCAAAAATGCTTAATAAGCATTAGCTATTGTTACTGAATTCAAAGAGGATTTCAAAGTATAAGATCTTAGCACTACCTTCAAAAGATTTATAAGCTGTTTGGAAAGTTGCCATATAACACAAGACAACATACATATATGCACATACACACAAAAACAGATCGATGTATCTATTTTACATATACTAGGATTTCTCCCAATTACAACTAACCATCTGACATCATATTTTTTTAAAGAATAAATGTATGTGTATAATTTTTTTCAATTTTGTTTTAGAGTTATGGGGACATGAGTAATTGCTACATAAGTAAATTATATGTCGGTGAGGTTTGGGATTCCAGCAAACCTTTGTTCCCCCGATAGTGAATCTGGCACTCAGTACGTGGTTGTGTGCCCCTTATGCCTCCTTGTTCCCTCTCTCCTTTAGCAGTATCCAGTGTCTGTTGTTCCCACCTTTGTGCTCAGGTGACCAGTGATCAGGGCCTGCTTGCAAGTGAGAACGTGTAGTATTTAGTTTTTTGTTTCTGCAATAGTTCACTTAGAATGATAGTCTTCAGCTGTATCTATTTTGCTGCAAAGGACATGATTTTGTTCTTTATGGCTGCAAAGTATTCCCTTTTTTATATATACCATATTTTCTTTATCCAGTGTACTTTCGATGAGTATCCGGGTTTGTTCCAAGTTTTTGCTATTGTGAATAGTGCTGCATTGAATATATGTGTGTAGGTGTCTTTTTGGTAGAACAATTTATATTCCTCTGGGCATATTTCCAGAAGTGGAAATGCTGGATCATACAGTAGCTCAATTTTTAGTTCTTTGAGAAAATAGCACAGATTTCCATGAACGAGCTTAGATTTCCACCAACAGGGTAGAAGTGTTTTCCTTCCTCCACAGTCTCACCAATGAAAGGGTTTAGTCTTTTTGCCTCAGCATAGCCATTAGAAGGCATTCTATTGCATAACAAGCAACAGCCTATGCCATCCTTCCTCAGCAAATCTTCAGATGCAAGACCAGGACAGCCCAACCATTCATGATTTAGCATAATAATCTCTGGTAAACTTTTATGATCCTTGTCAAAGCTAAAGATCAAAGATCGCCCTTTGGTTGGCCAAAGTCATAGAAGTAATAGTACGATCACCTTTGGTCAAGGAGTTTGTGAGTTGCAAATATCTCAGTTTGTGAATTGCAAATGTCTAACAAGTCTCTTGCAGGAATCCTTCACACCAGGGTTAACCTAATCAGCCCTTTGTGACCTACATGATATAGATAAGCCCCACCATGGCAGCAATCATGTGACTAACCAACTCATCTGCCTGCTGTCCATCACCTGACATCAGTACCTGCACTTGCCTGCCCTTTCATGATGACGTGGAGCAGACCACCACCCAATCACCTTAATGATCTTCCCCCATCTAGGGGAATGGTTAAAAGGACTCAACCACAATCAACCAGCGGCCATTGCCTTGCTAGACTTTGGTGTGCCATGTATTTTTTGAGCTATGACTGTCGCCATGCTTCCTGGCTTTGGCTCCCTCCCCCACCTTGGGGAGGTTACTCTTCTTTCTTTCTTCTCTTTCTCTCTCTAATTTACTTTTAAATAAATTTTTCTTTCTTAACTTTTCTGTGTGTTGCAATTCTTTGCATTTACTTGGATCTCTGAGTTGCCAGCGCAGCACCTCAAGCACACTGTCTCCAGCGGTGCTGCGCCTCCCAGTGCCTCTCCCTCTCCATCCATCTACCCTCACCCTGTCTGGACCCTAATAACCAACACTTGTTGGCTTTTGACTTTTTAATGATATCCATCTTGACTGGTATGACGTGATATCTCACTGTAGTTCTTATTTGCATTTCTCTGATGATTAGTGAAGCTGAGCTTTTTTTCGTGTTTTTTGACTGCTTAGATATCTTCTTCTGAGAAGTGTCTGTCCATGTCCTTTGGCCACTTTTTAATGGGGTTATTTGTTTGCTTTTTTTCCCCCATCGATTTGTTTGAGTGCCTTGTAGATCATGGAAGACATCATATTTAAACTTTTGAAAAGGACTTGTAAAAAATCTTGACCCTGGCACTTTCAAGTTGTGTGAACTTGGAGAAATTGCTGAACATTTCAGCATCCAGTGACTGCAAGCATAAAATGGAAAAAATAATGGTGCCTCCATCAGAGCGTCTCAGGGAAATTTAAATAAATTATTATATATGCAAAATGCTTAGAGCACTGTGTGGCATGTAATGAGTGTCAGGATTAATATACAGCTAGTGCTAGTGGTCCAGAGAGTATATGTGCATGGGTTCCAGAGGAGGCATAGGGATTGGGTGATGAGATGTAGAACCTTGTTCATAAAAGTTGATCACATTCCAGCAGAAAAAAAATAACATTCCAAAGGGGAAATGGCATGAGATATTTTGCTGAATGATATTAAATAAACCCTCAATTGTGTTGCTATAAATGGATAGGAACTTTTTCCCTCAAAAACACCATATCTGTAGCCTTCAGGTGTGCTGTTGTTATTGTCCTTTGTAACTTACTCATTTGTAAATAAATTGAGAAGTTCCTGACATTTTTACATTTGTAAATTAGATGATTGTAGACTACTTCGTTCTTTGTGAATATGCTCTCCATTTTAAGCCCTGAGGATTTACTTTCTCCAGTTCTCCTGCCTGGCCTCTGATTGCTCCTGCTCAGTCTCCTTTACTAACTCCTGGCATTGCATCCACCCTTAAATGTCAGTGACTCCTGAGGGTCTGCCCTTCTTTCTCCCTTGCCTGCCTTCCATGCATGTTTTCTGTGAGTGGGTGCATTTATCTCCATGACTGTACTACCATTCCATGCTGATGTCTCCCACCATTAATGTCTTCAGTCATAGTATTTCTCTATACTTCCAGACTGATGTACCCAACTGCTCACTGAACATCTTCACCTCGTTCTTCTGAAGACAGTAAAACTATAATCAAAGCTGTGTTACCTTAGGAAACTACCATCCCTCTTCCTTCCAGCTGCCTAATACATGCTTCATATCTTTCTTAGGATGATTAACATCATCACTACCTACCTAACTTCTTACTAGAAATTCTGACACCTCCATTCCCACATCCATATGTTCAATTACTGAATCCTTTCAGTTCCACCTTAGACACTTTCTCAAAACTGGTATCTCTTTCCCTTTCTGTTGCCACTGCCTCAGGTAAAGCCAACATCATCTCTCTACTTAGCTTAAGTGTCCCTTCCACAAATCTCTCTCCACTGCCAGCCCTCCTTCACAGAATTGTAGTCTTGGCTCCTTGGAAAACAAATCTGTAATTGTCACTCCTTTGCTCCAATATTTCTTTTGGTTCCCTATTGCTTGGGGAATAAGCCTAGATGCCTTTGGTCTTGTCTTTGTCCAGACTGGTTTCTCGGGCCAGCTATAACAGCAATTGGTACCAGGATGGAACAATCCTTTGTTTTAGTAGAACCCTATGCTTTTTCACTTCCTGGTTCCACAAAGTCATTACTTATGAATGACCATAGCACAAGTTATGAAGAGACAAATGGCTGTGTGTGTTGTATAGAAAAACATGCTTGCAAGGTGCCCAAAGTATGATGTGGTTTATCTGAGTTGACTCCTGAGGTGTTGGTATCCACCCTCCCCCTTCTCATTGACTTAAGTCAAAAAAGGACATTTATTGGCTGCCCTAAATTAGCAATCTAAGAGGTAGAGTAGACTTTGGGAAGAGCTGCATTCAGAGTTTCAGTGGAGGTCTTAGAACTTTATATCCATCTCTGGGCTCTGTAAGATTTGAGTCTCAGACAGGCTTTTCTTGTGTGGCCCCAGCATGACCACTGGTAGCCCTGAGGTGGCCCTGAGCCCATGTCATTTGCATGGATTTTGAGTCCATGGACACAAGAGAAATTTGGTTATACTTGAGTCACAAATTTTCTGCTTTGAATTGAGATTCTAAGCCCAGCCTTACTTCAAGCAAGTGGATAGAGCAGATTTTTTTTTTGAGGTGATGGGGGTATTGGTGGGGGTAAGGATGACTTTCCAATGAAACAGACAAATTATGTCTGCCCACTATGCCTCTCAACCAACACTTCCTCCCCAACTCCACATGCATTTTAATTAAATATCTCCATGAGAAACTGCCAGTATCCAGGCATCAAGAATACAGCTCACATGAATGAAAAATGTTGAATACAGAGGTTCCTGATCCATTTAACAGAGGTGGCAGGCCTTTTACAAAAAGTGGATTTCTGATAAGATCCTCAACAAAGGATCAGCTACAACTTTGATTCTGAATTGACCTATTGTTTTCCTAATTTCAGTGAATCTAAATCTTTGTATCATGCTTCCAGAATTTTTTCACAGACGTGGCAGCAACATGTTCAGATTTCTTAAGGCAGTTGTGATTCTAAGTTTTGCTTCTGAAGGCCACTTGTCAGAACACAGGAACTAACTGGGGGTCCAGAAAATAAAATCCCTGCATAAAAACATCTTCCTCTTTGATTTTCATTTAGCTAACTCTCGTCTTTGGTGGCTCCAGAAACACCAGCCTCCCCACACATGGGAGTTAGAGAGCAGGGCTGGTACAGAGATTGTCTGCTATGTAAATTGATGAGAGTGTGGGTGAATCTCCCATAGACAAATAGTCAGACCGAATGATGTTAAGCTGAAAGGTAACGAGGGAGGAAGAATGATCATTTGTAAAGAGAAAAGTGTTGAAGGGTTCTCTTGCCTGGCAAACATAAATACCCTGAAGAATAGAAAACTGTGGGTGGATGTGGGGCCTACTTAATGTGAATCCTACATCAGGCGTTTGTAGGTGATATAAAACTCTGATGTGCTGTAAAATTTATATCACTCCCCAAAATGATCTACTGGTAGAACATATAAATTTTGCAAAAACTGTTAAGGCTGTCATAAAACCTCATTGCTACAGATACAGTAGGTGTTTCAGAAATACACACCAAAGCAGAGATTTGTAATCATTTCAGTGTGGTTCATAAAAAGAAGCACATTGTGTTTCAACATCCAAGAAACTGCAAAGATTTCCTACTTTCAAAGGCCTATTTTATCTTATTTTGCATACTAAAGAAGAGACATGCAGAGACAAATAAACAGCCTAAATATTTAAACACATGCATTTCCTTATATGCCCAGGTTGTTAGAAAGGAGGGAGCAAATGATTATTTCTTTACCAAGTTCACATAGAATTGTTGGCTCCATTTAATAATAGCCGATCTTGTTCAGGCTGAACAAACTGGTCCCTGTGAGGGGGAAGGCAGCCATAAATCAATACCCCAGATGTAATCTTGGTGTCTAGAATGCAGAGAGATTTTGGTGCATAATGGCACTGGTTTGTCTATTGTCATTCAGACATGAGCTGCATCAGAAAGGGGCTTGTGGGAACCTGATAAGAGGTGGTCAAAAGTGGGCCATAAATCACAGAGAGGCAGTATTCTGCTGATTTCATACACACACACACACTTTCTGGGGGGGAGGGGGGAGAAGTGATAGATCTGCAATTTACTGCTTATCACATCTGCTAGAAGTTTCATAATACAAAAGCCTGACCTTCAATGAATGAACACCCTGGTTGACTACCTGCTTCTGTGGAGGAAATATGGCACTCCAGCCACCGAGCTGGGAAAGCCCCTCAATGACCTGTTTAATAAGCCCACTTTTGATTGTGGGCCATGCAGAACTGAATTTTACTCACAAGCATCTCTTCAAGCAAGGAGTGGACGGTGTTTATTGAAAGAAACTGGATACTTTACTCCAGGAGAACTAATGGACTGAAGGAATCATATGGATTCCACACTTGTTTAGCACTTGTTAACTTTCTGCAGACCACTAGACCACAACGTCTTCTCACATAATAGGGGAAGGAGGAGGAAGGGTTAGCTGGAAATTCTCAGAAGAGCTAAGGGACCAAGGAAATTGCTTCAGCCAAGAGAAGGAAATGCAACCTTCCCAGACAAAGAAGTAACCATCCAGAGAAGGGCAACAAAAATCAGTGCAAGTTTTCAGTCCATTGTGCATTAACCTAAAGTTGAAATCTTTCTGTCTCATGTTTCTTCAAGGGAAAAATGTGAAAACATTGACCATTTTGTAATTGCAGTACTTTATAAACTAATCTGTGTGTGATCCTACTTTCAATACAAGATAGTTCACCTATAGTTAAAAATACATATAAAAACAATATATCTTTATAATTTTAAGGTGTGTTAGGTAAGTGTACTCCAAAACGTTTCCACATTATCTTTTCGTTCCCTAATTGAGTGTATATATTACTTAAAATACTCTTTCCCTATATAAATTTGTTTTCAGACTGGATTCACATTTTAAAATAAGTAACTTCATGCTTACTTATTTTAAACTAAATTTTACTATATTTAAACTAATTTTTACTATTTAACTTATGTTTACTAATCTAAATCTTTGTATCATGCTTCCAGAATTTTCTCACAGACATGGCAGCAACATGTTCAGATTCTTAAGGCAGTTATGATTCAAGTACTACACTTGTCAGAACACGGGAACCAACTAGGGGTTCAGAAAATAAAAGCCTTGCATAAAAATATCTTTCTCTTTGATTTTCTTTTAGCTAACTCTTGTCCTTGGTGACACCAGAAACACTGCCCCCTCCGCACGTGGGAGTTAGAGAGCATATATGTATATGTACCATAGAATATGCCTTTTCAAGCTTTGATTGGTGATTTAAAATTGAGTTGATAAAATGTTGTTATTATCTTATACTTGTGCAAATAAAAAATACATTCACTTATTCTTTCAGTAAATATGTATTATGTAGCTTCTATATATCAGATACTCTTCCTCTAGGTGCTGGGGTTTAGCTGTGAACCAGACAACAACAATTCTTGCCTTCATTGAGCTTATAATTTAATAAAGGGACATAGACAATAACAACTAAATGACAAAAGCATATCTATTAAAAGAATAAGCAGGGACAATGTCTAGAGAGTGATGAGAATGAAATTATGGGTATTCTTCATTAGCCAATAGCTTTCAATTGCTGCTCTACAGATCTTTTAGCTGCGATAATAACTAGATCCAGAAGTGATCTGCGTGAATCTCATCTTTTTCCTGTGTTTTTTTCTATCTGTGCTTAGAGAAGTCATGGACTGGCCAATAGGCCAAGGAAACCAACTCTGTGCTGTTGGGCGTTTGGGTCATCCTATTTCACTAAACATCACAGTGTCACTTGAAGACAAAATTGAAAACGGATATATATATATATATATATATATATATATATATAAATATTGATCCTACTACATACACATTGGTTACTTATAATCCCAAAGTGTATAAAATGCCCCCATTCCCTTTGTACAGTGGGATTTTTTTGTTGTTGTTGTTTTCCCTTGGCTTCTTGACAAAATAAATTTATGTGCTATTCTTAATTTAATCAACCTGTTTTTTGTTTGTTTGTTTGTGTCATCCTCTGCCTGGGGAAGTATAGGATAATGCCTCTAGGTGTAGAGTATTTTGAAAGACTACTTTGCATTCTCTTTATGACCACATATGTTTACTTTTTATTCAACTCTCTGGAAGGATTTTTGTTTGTTTGTTTGTTTCAGCATGTTTCATGAACAACTCCATGAATAAGAGTTGCAGTGGCACACTCACGGCCACCCCAGCATTGACCCGCTGGGCTCTGGTGATCCTTTTGCCTCAGCCTTCCGAATAGCCGGAACTACTGGTTCTGCTATCACGCCCAGCAATTTTTTCATTTTATTGTAGAGATGAGGTCTCGTCGAGTTGCCCAGGTTGGTCTTGAACCCGCAGGCTCAAGCAATCCACTCGCTTCTGCCCCCTAAAGTGCTGGGATTACAGGTTGAGCTACCGAGCCCAGCCTGGAAGGAATTTTAATAAGCATGATGCTTTGGCTGAAGTAATATACCAGCTTCCATTGGTTTAACCAAGGACTTTCAAGGGCTCACATAACTGGCAGTCTAGAAGTGGGCTGGGCATCATGTGATGTGCCTACTGTCTCCATTTCTCATTTATTCTCTCAGCTCTGTCTTGCTTTCTGAGCTGGTTTTGACTTGTCATCTAAGATGATCACTGTCACCGAGGGCAAAGATGAGGAAAAGGAGAGAATGAGACAGAGATTTCTCTTGCAAGCTCAGAATTTTCTTTCTCAAAAGCTACTGGAAGATTAATTCATGTGTCTTACCAGTCAAAGTTGCCTTAATTCAGCCCATTTTTTAGTTACTCACAAGCAAAATCATTGGATAATTGGCTTGAACTGAATGGAGTCATCTCTTGACAGGGACTTGGCTTAATCAGAGCTAAATATTATGATTGGCCCATAGTGGATATTTAATTCGTTCATTTATTTAAATGAATATCAAGTAACTATACTGTTCCAGTTCTTAACATTAGGAATTTATCATTGAAAACCAAAAAGTTCCTGTTCTCATGGGGCTTACATCATAGTAAGCGAGATGATATACAATAAACAAATAAATAAATAATGCAATAATAAATACACTATTAAATCTATCAATCTTAAAACCATAACCTAATTCGCAAGAACTTAAAATCAATGGCAGATTGCCTCATATACTCTTAAGTCAGATACCAGCTGAACACTTCTCTTGCTCTGGGGCCACAGACGATATGTAAGATGCCAGAAGATACTACAGAACCATGTTCAAATTGCTGCACTTCTGGATCCTACTTTTACCTTCTTGACTGTCCTCTACACTTGGGGGTTTAGAGTCCTGTTCTCTTACCTTTTGTGATTCTTCCTTGAAAATCTACTGTTTTTTATATTATTTTATTTTTATTTTAAAGATAAAGCCTTTCCTTGACTGTGAGTATCCTTTATTGTCTGCTGGCTAAGTAGGCTGATAATTAGAGGCCATTTTCTAGTTCTTCCAGAACTAATGTTATGAGCATACTAGATAATCTTGATCACTAAGGGGATCTCCTTAATCTGACACACACTTGTGGGAGGTTGGTACCATCATGCTTGTTTTGAAGAAAGTAAAACTAAGCCCCCATAGGTCAAGTAACTTGTTCAATATTATTTAGCTGGAAAGTGCCAGGGACATGATTCAACCCCAGGTCTTAACAAGCCTAATATGAAAAGCTGCCCATTGTAAATGTGTCTTACCACATTAAAAAATGTCTCTTTAAGAATATAGAAATCATGTTGCATATCTCTTCTTTCTTCTCCACACTTCTGATACCCAAAATTATCCTGAGAGCAAAGTAAAACATGCTAATTGATTTAAAATATGGATAAATAATTGGCCGCAGAAGGCTTCTTACTCATGTGTAAACAATACAATGGCAACCTTGGAATCATATTTTTCAAAAAGAAAAGTAAACAAGTAGTTTTAGCTAGCTGACAGCAAAGGTACCCAAATTATAAGTGAATTTACTCTGATGGTTATGCAGATAAATATTAATGTGACATGGAAGCATTTCCATCAGTTACCTGGGCATGAGTTGGCCCTAACAATGACTTTGTAGAAGGATTAAGGCCTTTGAAAATAGTGATTAGGAAACACCATGGAATATCATTTTAAAATAACTCTTCTTCATGAATTGAAGTACAACTGTTACCAACAATCATAACAATTCAAGTTTATGTTCACAGAATGAGTGCACCAACAGCTGCTGGACTGCCTCTCATGTGGGACACAGCAGCTATTAATCTGCCTCCACCATTCACAAAACGCACACCCACTTCAAATGCCTTTCAGAATTCATGCCACCCATGAACAGTCATTAATTTGGATGACCAGCACCCCACTCAACCAAAATTAAAAAACAAAATATTTAATATATTTCAGCATGATTTAGAACACACAAACATGGCAGTCATAAATCAGGAGAATTTCCCCAACAGGAAAGGCATAAATCTTCTAGATCCATTTTAGAAATCAAACTATTCATGACTTGGCCTTACCTCTCATGGGATCATGGAATTGTGCTGCTATGGGCACCTGGAAATGTGTGTGTATCCATTCCTCTCTTCTAGTGCAAGGTCCCCTTCCAACAAGTGCAGAAAAGAAAAGAAATGTTGGAGACCTCCAGAGAAAGAACTTTTGCACTTTTAACAGTATGTTTTTGTTTTTTTATATCATAAAATACAATTGCATATTACATATATATTCTCATATGCATAGCTCATTTTCTGAAATTTAACATGGAATTGTCTTCACTGACTAGGGGTACAGTTGCTGAAACAAATAGAACTTAAAATGAAGAACAGCTGAAACACAATAGAAGATTATTTATTGCTCACATGAGTCAAAGCAGATATTCCTTGTCAATGTGATGATTTTCCTCCATCTAAGGAACCACATGGTGGTTCAATAACCAGGCTGACTGACGCTCTGCCATCTTCCACACAAGTTCTTTTCCACCCTAGTAACCCAGAAAACCTTGGAGCAGCATGTATAGAAGATTTCCATGGACCCTGGTTTTCATCAGTTCCACTCTTGTACCTCTGCTTAGGACTCTGCCCATGGTTAGCATAGCTGCAAGGTAGCCTGAGAACATGGCTCAGGAAGAAAAGAAGAATGGGCATGGATGATCATCCCTATCTCAGTGTCTTTTGCTCTACAGGAACTTTCCTGCAAGTTATTCTGCATCCTACTTCACAGTGCTCCCTAATTCTCTTAGGTGCTTATATCTGTGTTTGCATTTTGGCACATATTTATGTTCCACAAAGTTAAGATTCAGAATAAAATAAGAAAGTACAGGAAGAAACTAGCACTGACACACTTCTCTCTTGACTGATGTCTAGGACTGTGCTCCAACCTTCATCTTCACTTAAAACAGATGACTACTTCAATTGAACTGAAGCAGAAAAAGCACAACATCTTTATAATACTAAGTCATCATTTACAGGAATACAATTTTTCAGATTTTCTTTTTTTCTCCTCATTTTATTTTAAAGATGTGGGGTATAAGTCGGGTTTAGGTACATAAGTGGTCTATGTACAGGTAATGTTTGGGCCTCCCACTGGTCTTCACTTCCCCTGGTTTAGGGTCAGGTATACTTGATGTTATGTGCCCCCCCCCATCCCTCCCACTACTGCTGACCCTCTTTTATTGTATTGTGAAAAATGTTCAGGATCTACTTATGAGTGAGAACATGTGACATTCAGTTCTTTGTTTCTATGATAGATCACTGATTATGATAGACGCTACATCCATCCAAGTTGCTGTGAAGTTCATAATTTTGTCTTTCTTTATGGCTGTGTAATATTCCATCACATATACGTACAATTTTTAAAAATCCAGTCCACTTTTGATGGGCAGCATGGTTGGTTCCATGTTTTTGCTATTGTGAATATAACTGCAATATCCATGTGTGTGCAAGTATCTTTTTTGTAGGATGATTTGAGTTCCTCTGGGTCTATTACCAGAAGGAAGATTGCTGGGTCATATAGAAGGTCAATTTCTAGATTTTTTTTAAAGAAAGAAAAGTTAATTTAAAAGTAAATTAGAGAGAAAAGAGAAGGGAGAGAGAAAATTCACCTCTGGAAGGGAGGGGGAGGGGGCCAAAGCCAGGAAGCATGGTGATAGTCATAACTCAAAAGAGCACATGGCCACACCAGAGTATAGCAAGGTAATGGCCCAATTTCTAGATTTTTAAAAAATCACCACACTGTTTTCCATAAAGGTTGACCTAGTTTACTTTCCCACCAACAATGTAAAAGTGCTCCTTCTCCACATCCTTGTCAGAATTTGTTATTTTTTGATTTATTAATGATGGCTGTTCTTACTGGTGTTAGGTGTTTTCTCAGTGTGCTTTTGATTTACATTTCTCTGATGAGTAGTGAGGCTGAGAATTTCTTCTTGTACCTTTTGGCTGTTTGTATGTCTTCTCTTGAGAAGTGTCTATTCATGTCTTCTGCCCACTTTTTAATAGAGCTGTTTGTTTTTTTCCTTTCAGCTTGTTTGAGTTCCTTGCAGATCCTGGATGTTAGCTCTTTGTTGGATATACAGTTAGCAAATATATTTTTTTTTCATTCTGTGGGCTGTCTCCCCACTCTCTTAATGGTTTCTTTTGCTTTGCAAAAGCATAAATTGGCCTTTAGTCTTCTCATTTCCTCACTACAAGTCAGTACCCGTCTATCAAAACCCTCATCTCCAACCCAATAACTATCTCCTTAGATTACCTCCAAGTAGTCTCCTACATGCAACCTAAAACAAGTCATAAATTTACTATTGCAGCAATAGTCTCTCTCATAATAAAGATATATCCATGATATTTCTGGAAATCTGCTCTCTTATGTTTACTAAGTTTGCTTATAAAAGTTTTCATAAATTCTCTGCTTAGCTCACTATATCTTTTTTCATTATGACAGAGGTAAAATTTAGGTTCCATGTCTCAGAATGAGTGAGAAGGAGTGATAGATTTCCAAAAGAAAACAATTTACCTGAGTCCCCTTTAGTATCCTAGAGACCATAGGCTCAGACAGGAACTTGACTTACCCTCTAAGAGACACCATTGAGAACTCAGCCAGAGTGAATTACAAGCTAAAATAATTGATGTCAGCTAACCATAAAACTGTATTTGAATGTTGCTTTCAATTCCTGATGTCAGTCATGTCAGGGAGAAAATTTCCCCCACCCTAGACTTTGAAATTCATCAAAGAAGTGTGAAATGGTATTCCAGGCATTTTTTTGAGGGCTTCATTTTATCCTACCACTTCTGAGTAGAAAGCATTTCATTTACAACCTCTTTACTTCTCTTCCTTCTCTTTCTCTATGCTGAGTCACTCTCATTGCACACTAATGAACAGGGGCTAGAACTGGTACAGAGAGAGGAAGAGAAGGAGAATTCCTTAAAGTATGCCATTCCCGACTCTCCCCTCCACAACCCCCTCATCAGCACTCTAAAAATGGCCACAGGGAGAGGTTTCAAGTTGGCCACCTCCCTCCTGTTTTCCCTTTGCTCTCCAAATTGTGCAGATGGCAGTGACATGATGGATCCCACGATGGTAGATTTTATCCCATAAAACTAATGTCAGCAAGATCTCCAACTGTCAGTAAATATGTTATCAAGGGGTTGCTAACTGCTGGAAATTTATGTTAAATAGTACAGGTCTCCCCCTTCTTTATAAAACAGTTGCCTGCCAGATTTCTAAACTTAAGGAATTCATGAATTAAGGCATATATTCATGCTGGAAACAGCATACTCCTAAGGTTACAATATTTAGAAATTCCAGTCTATCATCATAATTTGATGATCTCATTCTTAATAGTGCTAAAAATCAGCATAGTGTTGTAGAAATAGCATTTATTTTTACCATCAAAGAATCCTGAGTTTAAATCTGGACTTTATCACTTAATATCAGTATAACCTTGGGCAAAAAAATTACTTATCTCCTCTGAACCTCAGTTTCCACATTTGTAAAATGAGGATAATAATTCCTATACCTAAGGAGAGTTGACTCAATGACAGACTCAGTAGCCTCAGTATTTTAGAGAAACTCAAAACTTTTCCTGGCATTATGGGCATCTTTAGGGCAGTGACCGTGTATCTGATCTCTGGAGTAATGAATGACTTAATGAGTGAGTGAATGAATGAATCCATCTTGTTAGTGTTCAAAATTGTTCTAAACTCATCGCACACCAACTAATATGCTAACATCCAAGTGAGACAATCACTATCAGCTAAAAGAAACAAACTTTGAGTTAAGATCAGAATAGTCACAAAAGGCACAAATCATTGGCCAAACCATGCTTCAAAACCATTTACATAACACCTGTTTCTGCAAACACCAGAATAGGACTTCTCAACAAGAGAGGAAATGTACCACTTAAAATATAGTATTGTACACTGTCCTCTTTGATTTCCCTTGTATAAGAATACAAATGCGAGACCCGCCTGGGCAACTTGGTGAGACCTCATCTCTACAATAAATCAAAAAATTAGCCGGGCGTGGTAACGAGTGGCTGTAGTTCCAGCTACCTGGAAGGCTGAGGCGGAAGGACGCCGGAGCCCAGCAGGTCGAGACTGCGGTGGCCGGGAGCAGACACTGCACTCCAGTCTGGGCGACAGAGTGAGACTCCAACTCAAAAAAAAAAAAAAAAGAATACAAATGAAGATATCTGGAGAGACTAATGCAAAGTCTAGAGAAATTGCACCTCGCCTAATCCCCACAGCTTCCATAAAACTACTTAGAATATCCAGTCAAAAACTCAAAGTTAATTGGAAACTGATTAGAACAAACTACACATCTTAGCCAAGAGTTCCGATCATTAAATTTCTTTCTTAGCATTAATTGAAATGTGTACATCAAAGTGGGGAAGATGAGACTGCTTCCAGCATTTTCTACCTCCTGTACTTCTATTATGTTATAATTTGAGAGTAGAATACTCCTAATCATATCTCAAATAATAATATTTTCTGGCAGATATGATTTGTTCTTTTAAGCCAGTGTTTGGAGGACATTTTCAACATTCTAACCTGTGATTTCATTCTATTCCAGTCCAGATGCTCTTCCTGTAGATGGAATCTCTGACATTTATAATGGAATTGAAGGGTGTCATAGGATTCACTTGACAAAAATTTCTTGACACAAACTTTACTGGGATCTTCCACTAAACAAGGGACACCTGTTTTTAACATTGTCTTGGTTTTATTTGCTGATAAAAGTGGAAATAACAAAGACGCAATAACTAGGTGTCTACATAAATGAAACCACACTATTTTTCTTCAGTGGAGACACAGTCATAAAATGAAGACAAAATTAAAACAACATTTCACCCTTTATTCTTTGGTGAAATTCTCTCCATACGTATACATGACAACATTTCAATATCCTGCCAAAACTTACAACGCAGTCCAGTTGCATCTTCCTAATTAAACTCTCTCAAAATCTTCCAGCATTCTTGAAGTCTCTGGAGTTGTGCTACTGCTTCCAAGTAACTAATATGCTGTTATTTTACAACACTGTGCCAGAGCTGCCTTCCCTCAAACAAGAATCCTACTAGCTTTACCATTTGGCTGCCTATAGTATGTAGAAAAAAAAATCCATAAACCAGATGGCGGAAATACAGAGTAATCTGTTTAGGAAACCCAGGTTATAAATATGTGCATGTTGGGAAAAGGGCAAGAAGTTGAGGTAAAGCAGCTGATGCAGCTTTCAGGCTTGGCTCCAATCACAACCATTTTTAGACGAGTGCACTGAGAGACATCTATATGCTTATTTTCTATTGTATTTTTTCTCCCTTGCTCAGGGAAAACCCTCTGGGGCCAACTCTGGATATTTTCCCATACAAGAAACCAAATTAAATCCTGACTTGAAAAGTTTAGCCAATGTTTTGTCTGCATAAACATCATGTTATTCTGTTGAGGTGAGGAGGGTGGGCATGAAGTATTGGGTTGGGGCACATTGTACTGTGACTCAACATCCTCCTTCCTTGATCTTCCCCTGATATATGTATCTTTCTCGTTATCGCAACATTTATGTCCAAGTGAGCTAAGGGTAAAGTGAAAATTAAAGTTAAGCTTGAAAGAGCAAATGCTTTGAAACCACAGCCCGTGTGTATGTGTTGGGGCGTAGAGAGTGGGTAGGAGGGAGATGCAGTTGAGGGAGGGAAAATAAACTTTTGCGTGTGTGTGTATATTGGGAAGTGACTTGTGTAAGACCATTGCATTCACATGACTAGCATGACCTTTTCATACTCCAGCAGGTGAACCACACACTTCTCCCCTTCTGTGGTCTTCAAGGGTCACAGCCCAGCCATCACTGATTAGCTCAGGCTATCAGTTATCATCAGTGATCTTCCTGCTATGTTTATGTGATGCATTTGAGAAACTGTATACTATGCAACCATGAAAAAGAATGAAATCATGTCCTTTGCAGCAACATGGATGGAGCTGGAGAACATCATCCTAAGTGAACTTACTTAAAAACAGAAAACCAAACACCTCATGTTCTCACTTATATGCAGGAGTTAAATGGCCACATGGGTGGAAATAGTAGACACTGAGTACACAAATAAGGGTGGAGACAGGGAGGAGGGTTAGGGTTCAGAGTTTACCTATTTGGTACAATATTCACTGCCTGGGGAATGGGCCACATGATACCCAATGTCCACCGTTACACAATATGTCCATGTAACAAACATCCACTAGTATTCCCTGATTGTAAAATAAAAATAAAAAATTTTAAATTAAAAATAAAAGTTGACTGGGCTCGGTGACTCAGTCTGCAATCCCAGCACATTGGGAGGCCGAGGTAAGTGGATTGCCTGAGCCTACGGGTTTGAGACCGGCCCAGGCAACTTGGTGAGACCTCATCTCTACAATAAATAAAAAACCAGCTGGCTGTGGTAGCATGTGCCTGTAGTTCCAGGTACTTGGAAGGCTGAGGTGGAAGGCTCGTCAGAGCCCAGCAGGTTGACGCTGGGATGGCCATGAGCATGCCACTGCACTTCAGCCTGGGCAACAGAGTGAGACTCCAACTCAAAAAAAAAAAAAAAGGTGTCTGCTACCGACAAAACCATCTAGTATACTACCTGGCTAAAGGACACTCAATAAATGGTAGATGCTATCATTATTATTATTATCCTATAGCCTTTGCCATTGATAATTGGTGGTGTATACATAATTGGTGGTGCTAAACAGTTAAAATGCTAAAATAACAGGTAAAATGCTAAAATAACATTTAACTAAAATGTTAAAACAAATTAAAAATATGCTTTAAAAACTTCTTACAACCAAAGAAATATTAGCAATAGCAAGTATTCAGGAATGTATTAAAGTATTTCTATACAAAAGTGCTAAAAGATCATTTCAGTTGAATTGAAATACATAACCTTCCTAAGTTTAAGCAGTGATAAACTTAAGAATGCTATGAGAAAGGTTTTTTAAAGTAAAGAAATCAGATGCTCTCTAGTGCTCTTAGCTACTCAGATTGTGGAATGTTTTGTGTTTTATTTTAATAATGTAGATTACTCTGACACAAGTAGCATGAATTAAAAGTTGCAATTCCGAAAGGGAGGTGAAAACACTGAATTTGGGGGCAAAAAAGGCAGGCGAAGACTTACATGGTCCTTATTCTCTCATTCTTTCTAAAATGCTACACAAAGATATCAGAAGATTATTTTTTCATATGCACAAAAACATGGTAAGTAAATCCAAAAAATTTTGCTGAAGTAAAAAAAGAAAAAGAAGGGAAAGAGAAAGACAGTTAAACAGATGTGACCTGCCTTCTTGAGACTTGTGCTCTAGAATAAGCACCAACATTGTAGTTAGACATAGTAAAGACCTCTAACAAACAACTGCAGGCCTTAGAAGTTAGGCCTCACCACCACTAAGGAGGAAAGTTGAACACTGTGCTATATTGTAGTAGTCTCAGGCATATAGTCCCCTGGGGAAATGTTGAGGACTCCAGCCATATCAATTCTCTTCCATTCCAAGGGTTCTTAGGATCTCGTCCAAGTACTCCCAAAGATCTCTACAGACTTCCCTTAGCTGCCTCCCTGGCCTTCCTCTTCTTTCATTACTCCTGACCTCCACCACCGATATGCTAGTGGCTGCAATTACTTTCCTATTGTTCTCTCATGACCTCTACAACTCTAGTATAGTCTCTCTGGATCTGCTCTCACAGCTGCTGCATGGAAGTGAAGAGAGAATTCTCTTCCCACTGGCTTTAATCTTTACTGTTAAAGCCGAAACAAGAGAACTGTGTGCTTTCAGACTCTTCCAGTACTCCTTTAATTGTTACCATCTTTCAGTTTTTTGTGCTTTCCTCTTCTTCTTAGGGTTAATCACAAATACTGAAGAGCTGCATTGGGACAGAATTCAAGGGACAAGGCCAGGGTAATGGCTGTGGCCAGTATCAGCCCTCTTATTTTAACCTCCTACAACAATCCAATCGCCTCCACCTTTCCACACGACAGGGTGTCCAGGGAGTTAATATATGGTTTTCTGGAATCTTCTTTGGCAGCAAGCTAGAAGCTCCAAATCCTGTCCAAAAAGTTCTTTATACCTTAACATGCTCAATTTTCAAGTGGTTTTTACCTTAAACTGATGTTCTTGCAGTCTTTCTGTGTAAATATTGCAACTGTTCTGTGTTATTATTTAGGGTTTTCTGTGATAGAGAGATGTTCAGCCCTATGTAAACTTACAGTATAAATTAATTATGTATGTTGGTAAATAATAAATGTTTATTCACATTAACTGAAAAGGAGGTATTGTTTTAGGTGTTTACAAAGATCAACTCTCTCAAATATCAAAAAAAGAATCAAGTCAACCAAAAGCCTAAGTCCTCATGAGACTCTTCAGAATCCTTTTAAGAGTTTAAACAGATATTCAAGACCCACAGACACTAGATGCTGGATTACCCTGCCTCTTGAGTTATTGCAGCAAGGTGAGCCTGCTATGAGCTGAATTGTGTTTCCCCAAAATTATCATGTTGAAGCCCTAACCCTCAATGTAACTATATTTGGAGATAAGTCCTTTAAGAAGTAATTAAGGATAAATAAAGTCATAAGGGTGAGACCCTAAGCCCATAAGATTAATCTCCTTATAAGAAGAAACACAAGTGGAAACATTCTCCCTCCTCCTCCCCTCTGTCTCCTCTTCTCCCCTGTACCTCCTTCTCTCCCTCTCTCTCCCCCTCTCCACAGAGTAAAGGCCACATGAGGTCTCAGCAAGAAGGCAACTATCCACAAGAACTCTTGCTAGAAACGACCCTGCTAGAAGACCTTGATCATGAACTTCTAGCCTCCGGAACTGTGAGAAGATAAATTTCTATTGTTTAAGTCACCCAGTTTATGGTATTTTGTCATGGTAGCCCAAACAGACATGTAATACAAGCACCATCAACAAAATGTATCCAGTGTCTGGTTCAAACAGGCTAATCAGATCTATATTTTTTTTTTATTTTGGAGGAGGAGAACCTGAAAATCTGTTTTCATGGGGAGCAGAGAGTCGACCTAAAGGTTCAAGAGAGGTAGCATAGGTGAGGTAGGTTATAAAAGGCATTTAATGTAATACTTTAATCAGAGGTGACTTGAAAAAGCAGAGAAATCCAGATATCCTGAAGTGGAGAAAAAGTGTAATTTCTCAAACTCCATAAATTTTAATTTTAGAGCTAAACGTAAGTCTTTTTTGTCTGAGAACTGTTTCTTGTTTATGAAATAAAGTCTGTTTTATCTCACAATTTGTTTATAATTATGGGTTTGGGAACTGTAGGAGAGTTTCAATTAATTAATATTTTAGAGTTGTTGGATACATGTGAGGATTTGCTACACAAGTAAATTATGTGCAGGTGAGATTTGAGTTTCTATTAAGTCCTTTTTCCCCCTGGTAGTAGACATGGCACCTAATGGGTGGTTATGTGCCCCTTATCCACATACCCTCCTTTCTTTCCTTAGCGGTGCTCAGTGTTTGTTATTCCCACCTTTGCACTTGCATGCCCAATGTTCTCACTCATAAGTGGGCACTAATCTTTGGGCACACAAGCACAAATGTAATAGTTTTTCAAGGCAGACTTTTTCCACTTTTCTTGCAAGTCTTCCACCCTGCTTTGAAAGAAGACAAAAGGCTTTTAGGTCTTTACACATGTAAGGATGGAAGAATCTCTTTTGTAAAGAATTGGGTTCTTTATTTGTTGTGTTATATCTCCTTCCCTGATTTCTTTGCCATCATGTTTCATGTCTGAATCATATGGTATTTGTCCGGTAGTCCATTCAATTTTCACTTTAGAATTTTTATGGGTGAAAGGCCTTATATACTACTTGAGTCATATCTTTATCTTTATCTTTACCTATGTAGATAAATTGCAAATCTATATTTTCATCTCTATTTCTCTCATAAGTTTAAGATTGATAAATTCAAGAACTTCCTAGATAATCCTAATAGAATATAAGCCGTCTTACATATCCCATGTCCAAAGTGGAATTCATGTTTCCCCTCAAATTGTTCCACTTCATGTATTCTAAGACAGTTTAATGCCTCAACTATCCTCCATTTTCTCAAACCAAATAGAATTCTCAAAGACACCAACTTTTCACTCTCCTTGGCTACTTTGGGTCCCAAGGTTTGCAATCTCCTGAGTCACCAAATCCAGTACCCACAAACTTGACAATCCATGTGTCCCACAGTCATGGCCACTGCTTTAGCTCAGGACCTCTTAATTTATTGCCTAAACTCCCCACAACCCTGGTTCATTTCCCAGCCTCAGTGCAACTATGGCTAGTGCTTCCCTAATTTAGACTTCAACTTCATTTGAGTTCCCACTGGCCTTGATCCCAAGCCTTCTCCTAAAATTATTGATATCTCTCAAACATAAAATCTAATTAATTCTTTTCATTTCACATCATTGTGGCTTCCGTTAGTATTTGACACTATTGACTACTCTTCTCATGGAAATCTCTGCTCTTGGGTCTTAATCTCATTTTCCCTGGTTATTTTTCTACCTTATTATTTCTTCCCATGTCTTCTGTTGATTCCCCCGCTCAGTGTTTAAACTTTGGTACTCCAGAGAGCTTTGTGGTCTTCTCTTTTTGTTCCGCATACTTTCCCAGATGATCTCTTCTTCCATGGCTTTAGCTGCACCCCGGTTATTGACCTTGATCAGAGGCTTTCCCTGAATTGCAAATAGTATTTTAAACTTCCAAATGAATATCTGCAGTTCGATGAGGTCTCACTGAAATCTCAAATCACAATACTACAAACTAAACTCCTTATCTGTTTCCCTCAATCTTCTTTTCCTTGACTATCTCTTACCAAGTATTCTTGTTATTTACCCAGTTACACAAAGCAGACCCTCGCTCATTAAACATTTTAATAGATACCATTGCCAAAAAAAAGAAAGTAAAGTTCAAGTTATTTAGTTTGAGTGTATCAGGTACCTTGGATGGTCCAGCATCACATTCCCTCAGTCCAGCTCTGATTTCAGCTGCTGCTGCAAGAGATAATTCTGTGGGAGCCAACTTACCTGGAATAGGAAACAACCCTTCCCAGAACACATCATTTGTCTTTCCGTCTCAGTCTTCTCTGAAACCACAAGATTGACCAAGGCACACAGCCCAATAAACAGTAGAGAAAGGCTTATACTCTCAGGAGAAAACCTCAACCAATATGCTGTGGGTTTTTTTTTATAACTATCTTTCAGTAGGATAGATAAATTGCCTTGTATTTATTGTTTGCCAAGAGGTTTTTTTTAAAAACTCATGAATGAATGCTGTATTTTATCAAACACTATTTCTGCTTCATATTGAGTTTATTATATGTTTTTCATTTTAATATGTTAATCTACTAATTACACTATTGATATTTTAAATTTGAACCCATTGTTTTAGCATAACTGGAATAAATCGATCTGATTGTTTTTACACATTCCTAGATTATGTTTGCAAATATATTTATTTAGGATTTTTACATGTATGGTCATGAGTGAAATCAGTCTGTTTTTGTGTTATTTGAGGTTTGTTAAAGTAGCCTCATAAAAGAAGTCGGAAAGCATTTCTTTGTTGTTTTCTGAAGGAATTTATGCAAATATTCACCTTTTTTTGTTCCTAAAAAAACTCTCTAGATCTACAGATTTTTTTTTTAATGGATGATTTTATCTAGTGAATTAGTTTTTTAAATATTACAGGACCAGTTAGGTTGCTTTTTATTGCTTTATTAATAGATTTAATAATTGGTATTTTTCTTCAAATTTATCCATTTCAACTACATTTAAAATTTGACTGACAAAGTTATTTTTAACATTCTTTTACTCTCTCTTGAAATGTTTGTTACATCTTTTTTATTCAGTGTTTCCATAGATTAATCAATTTATTTTATAAAAAACCTTTAATTTTTAACTCTTCTATGATAAATTTGTTTTCTAGCTTATTCATTTTTGTCTTCATATTCTTATCAATTTTGTAATTTCCTTGGGTCTATTTTGTTTGGTTTCTAACTTTTTAAGTTAAATGTTGAGCTTCTGTATTCTCTAACCTTACATCTTTTCTAATGGTTGCATTTAAGGTTACATATTTCCCGCTAAATACTTTTGGGTTGCATTCTATTGGTTCTGATAATTATCATTTTCTTATTATTTGACTATGAGTATTTTTTATTTCCATTATCATTGTTTTTACTCATAAATTATGTGAGTTTTTAATTAGTGTATTAGTGTACAAGTGTACAGTTATTTCAAAGTGATGTTTTCATTAGTAATAACTAAATTACACTGTCTACAGAAAATGTGTTTTCTATGAAACCTTGTCCTTTAAAAATAATTTAGGCTATCTTTGAAGTCACAAAAGTGGTTAATTTTTATAAATGTCACAGTGTGCCTGGAATTTGTATTATTCTCTGTCAGGAGTAGGTTGAGAAGAGGGAAACTTTTCTATTTGTGTCTATTAGGTTAAGCTGGTTAATTATACTTTTAAAATATTCTGTGAATTTATTCATTTTTAGTTTTCATGATACATCATATCTCACCTGATAATTGAGTTATAATTTCTATTTGTTTTGTTGACTTTTCTCTTATGTATTTTGATGTTTTGTTATTAATTGCATGCAAGTTGAGAATTGTGTTTGCTTCCTGCTGACTTAGACATTATCAAGATAAAATAATTACTTAAAAAACAATTCAAGTGATGCTTTTTCTTTTAAAATGAATTTTTCCGACATTAATATAACTGCATCAGATTTATTTTTGTTAGTAGTTGCCTAGCATAATTTTTTCTTCATTTTACTTTTATCTTTTTGTGTCTTTATTTTCTAGATGTAGCTCAGTTTCATGTGTGTGTATGTGTGTTCATGTATTAATATATATTTATATAAAATTAATAGCATACTTTACATGCTATCTTGTTGCCTGGCTTTTACCCCAAAATGTTATGAATATTTCCATGTATTAATAAGTATTTCTTCCTAAAATATTAAAAGCTATATAATATTTCATCACATGTAAGTACCATGCTTTGAGATAAGCAATAAGTTTGTTTTCCCTAAGAGTTTACTCATATGAATAACCTGTGATAATCTTTTTAATGCATACATATTTGCAAATTCTCATAGTTGTTTTCTTACATAAATTCCTAGAAGAAAAATGTCTGGTTCAAAAACGTGTATTTACCCGGAAGAACTCAGGTCACTCTATAAAAAAGATAACTGCACACGTATGTTTACTGCAGCATTGTTCACAATAGCAAGAACATGGAACCAACCATGCTGCCCATCAATAGAAGGCTGGATAAAAAAATGTGGTACATATATACAATGGAGTATTACTCACCCATAAAGAAGAACAAAATCATGATCTTCGCAACAACGTGGACAGAATTAGAGCTTGTAATACCGAGTGATCTCTCACAGAAACAAAAAGATGAGTATCACATGTTCTCACTCATACGTGGACCTTGAACAACCACCGTATTACTGTAGGAAAGGGATTGAAAGTAGTGGGAAACTGTGAGGAAGGGGAGTGGGGGATAGGTAGCTGGGATTGACAGTAGTTGATATCCACCTGGGGAAGGGGGGGCACACTTCATCAATAAGGGTACCTGCACAATGAACATTTGTATGCCTAACCTTGAATTGTACTCCATAATTTCAAAATAAAAATTAAAAGAGAAGAAAAAAGTGTATTTAAGAAAATATTTGAAGCATATTGTCATTTGAGAGTAGTCCCTTTAGAAAAAAATTAACAGCTAATATTTTCATCAATAGCATTAAAGGGTGATTTTTCTTCCCACACCCTATACAACATTAACAATTAAGTTTTTTTATTCTTGCTATTGGGACAAGCAAAAACAAACAAACAAAAAAGGAAGTATCTTGGCATTTTATATATCTCATATTTTCTGTCTTGTCTAATTATACACTTTAGTCATTTTTAAAAATCTAGTTCTTTTTTGATACATAAGAAATTCTTGTAATATTAACACCTTGTTCGATAATTTCAAAATATTTCCAAAATGTGTTATTTACTTTTAAATTTTGTCACTCGTGTTTTTATGTGCAGAAGTTTATTTTTACATTTCTGAGTAACAGCATTTAATAATCTCTTTATTTGTGGTGTATCGCTATGTTGGTATGCTTAGAATGATCTTCTCTTCTCCAAGATAACAATGTTTTTCTTTTAGCATTTTTATGATTTCACTTGTGAGGCTTAAATAACTTTTCTCTTTGGAATTTAAAGTGATAAGTTCTGTGAATACATTTTTTTAACCAAATAAGTAACCAGGTATTGTTATCCAGGTTATTTTACTTACTGGTTTGCAGTGCTGCTACTTTTTTTTTATTCAATATTTTTTGTTATGATATTGTGGGGTACAGTTAAGGGTTAGCTATACAAATATGCTTCGTTCAGGCACCCTTGTTGATAAGAGGTGTCTCCCAATCCCCAGACAGATATTTAGTACCATTAATTCCATCTCCCTACCCCTACCCCACCATAGTTTCCCACCACTGTCAGTCATTTTGTTATGGTAATACGCTGGATGATCGAGGTCCACTATATGAATGAGAACATGTGATACTCAGTTCTTTGTTTCTGTGAGAGGTCACTCAGTATTATAGACTCTAGTTCCATCCAGGTTGTGGCGAAATTCATGATTTTGTTCTTTTTTATAGCTGCGTAGTATTCCATTGTGTATATGTACTACATTTTTAAAATCCAGTCCTCTTTTGATGGACAGTGTGGTTGCTTCCAGGCTCTTGCTATTGTGAACAATGCTGCAATAAACATATGTGTGCAGGTATCTTTTTTACAGAGTGATTTGAGTTCTTCAGGGTATATTCCCAGTAGGGGGAAGCAGGGTCATATGGGAGGTTGATATTTAGAGCCTTTAGGAATTGCCACACTGATTTCCACAGAGGTTGCACTAGTTTACACTCCCACCAACTGTGTAGAAGAGTTCCCTTTTTGCCACATCCTCTCCAGCAACCGTTATTTTTTGAGTTATTGATAATTGCCATTCTGACTGGAGTTGGGTGGTATCTCAGTGTGGTTTTAATTCGCATCTCCCTGATGATTAGTGAGGTTGAAAATTTCTTCATGTGTCTGTTGACTGCTCGGATGTCTTCCTTTGAGAAGTGTCTGTTCATATCTTTTGGCCATTTTATAATGGGGTTGTTTGATTTTTTCTTTTCTGCACGTTCGAGTTCCTTGTAGATCCAACATGTTAAGCCTTTGTCAGACTTGGAGTTGGCAAATACTTTTTCCCAGTCTGTAGGCTGTCTCCCTGCTCTCTTGATGGTTTCTTTGGCTTTGCAGAAGTTTGTTAGTTTAATGAGGTCCCACTTGTCTATTTTATCTCTTATGGCCTGTGTGTTTCGGGTTTTGTTCAGGAATTGGATGCCAGTTCCAATTTCCATGAGGATATGTCCTTCATTTTCTAAGGTTCTTATGGTTTGAGGTTTGACATTTAGGTCTCTGATCCACTTGGAGTTAATTCTTGTGTATGGGGATAGATAGGGGCCCTGTTTCAATCTTCTGCATGTGGTCAGCCAGTTTTCCCAGCACCATTTACTGAATAGGTTCTCCTCTCCCCAGTGGTAGGTGGTGGAGGCTTTGTCGAAGATGAGTTAGTTGAGAAATTAAGATTTTGCTTCTGGAATCTCAATTCTATTCCATTGGTCTATATGCCTGTTCCTGTACCAATATCAAATTGTTTTGATGATTGTAGCTTTATAGTAAAGTTTGAAGTCTGGCAATGTGATACCACCTGCTTTGTTTTTTTTGCTGAGGATTGTTCTGGCTATTCTTGGTCGTTTGTGTTTCCATATGAATTGCTGTGTTGTTTTTTTCTAGGTCTGAGAAGAATATTGCTGGTAATTTGATGGGCATTGCATTGAATCTGTAGATTGTCTTAGGTGGGATGGACATCTTCACAATGTTGATTCTTCCAATCCATGAGCATGGGATATTTTTCCATTTGTTTGTGTCATCTTTGATTTCTTTGAGCAGTGTTTTG
>CAUYQG010113978.1:0-40094 GCA_963574415.1 Tarsius wallacei
TTATTTAATGGTTACAAAAATTTACATGTCCCATTTTGCCCCCTCCTTTGGCTCTCCCCCATCATTACTCCCCCCCAAATTTAACACCGCCCCCACATGTTATTTTTACACTTATTCAAAAAAAAAGAAAAAAGAAAACTAAAACCTTTATTTTTCACGAAATAAACAATTTTATTTAGGCCATACGTATGCAGATTTGTTGCATGGGTATATTTCGTGGTGGTGAGGTTTGGGCTTCTATTGAACCCATCATTTAAATAGTGAAGTGGTGCCCAGTAGGTAGTTTTATACCCCTTGGCCCCTCTCCCTCCTCCCCTAAGGAGTCCCCAGTGTCTGGGTTCCCTTCTTTGTGTTTTCCCAGTGTTCAACTACGACTTACAAGTAAGAACATGCCGCATTTAGTTTTCTGTTTCTGCATCAATTTGCTTAGGATAATGGCTTCCCACTGCATCCATGTTGCTGCGAAGGACATTTATTCATTCTTTTTTATGGCTGAGTGGTATTCCAAGGTGTATATGTACTATATTTTATTTATCCAGTCTGCCATTGATGGGCACCTAGGTTGGTTCCATGTCTTTGCTATTGTGAATAGTGCTGCGATAAACATGAATGCAGGTGTCTTTTTGGTAGAACAATTTATTTTCCTTTGGGTATATACCCAATAGTGGAATTTCTGGGTCAAATAGTAATTCTATTTTTAGTTATTTGAGGGATCTCCAAACTGCTTTCCACAGGGGCTGAACTGGTTTACACTCCCATCAGTGGTGTATAAGCTTTCTCTTTTCTCTACAACCTCGCCAACATCTATTGTTTTTTGTCTTATTAATAATCATTCTGACTAGTGTGAGATGGTATCTCAGTGTGGTTTTGATTTGCATTTCTCTGATGACTAGTGATATTGAGCATTTTTTCATATGTTTGTTGGCTTCTTGTGTGTCTTCTTTGGGGAAGTGTCTGTTTATGTAGTTTTGCCCACTTGTTAATGGGGTTATTTGGTTTTTTTCTGGTTGATCAGTTTGAGTTTTTTATAGATTCTGTATATTAATGCTTTGACAGATTCATAGTTTGCAAATATTTTCTCACATTCTGCAAGTTGTCTGTTTACTCTGTTGATAGTTCCTTGCTGCATAGCTGCATGGGGCTTCTTTTCAGTTTAATTAGGCCCTTATTGTCAATTTTTGTTTTTGTTGCATTTGCTTTTGAGATTAGTCATAAATTATTTTCCTAGGCTGATGTCCAGAAGAGTGTCTCTAGATTTTCTTCTGAGATTTTATAGTTTGAGGTCTGACATTTAAGTTTTTAATCCATTTTGAGTTAATTTTTGTATATGGTGAGAGATAGAGGACCAGCTTCATTCTTCTGCATATGCATAACCTTTATTTACCTTTATTTTTATTTATTTTTTGGAGTCAGGGTCTTACTTTGTCACCAAGCCTGGAGTGTAGTGGCACAATGACCATGGCTCACTGCAGCCTTGACCTCCTGGGCTTAGGTGATCCTCTGCCTCAACCTCCTGAGTAGTTGGGACTACAGGCACAAGCCACCTCACCCAGCTAATTTTTTGATTTTACATAGAGGTGAGTTCTCGCTATATTGCCTAGGTTGGTCTCAAACTCCTGGCCTCATGTCTCAGCCTCCCTAATTGCTGGGATTGCAGGTGTGAGCTACCATGTCCAGCCACATAACCCTTATTTTAAGGATGACATAGCCCACTGGGTACAGAATTAGCCTGGGATAGGATCTTCTGACTTTTGAGCATTTTTTTCTCTTTTGTAATCTTCTGTCTTCTCTCTTGGGATTTAAACAGAAGATTAGAGATTCTTTCTTTAATTAAAGTGCTTCCTGCCAACCTTTTCTAGCTAAGGAAAATTGAAAATCCAAGACAGTAATGTGCAATTGCTCTTCTATTAGTTGTGTCCTGTGTGGAAGGGTCTAGCATTTATGTAGAATTTCAGCTCCTGCCTTTACAGTGGAAGTAACACAAAACCACAGAACACGTAAAAATGAAAAATGTTTTCCTTACATAGACGTATTCCTATTTATGATTTGCTATGCTACCTTTAAAAATTAATGAGTAATATTGTTGCATGTGATAGACTGGCCTTGACTTTCTCATGGGGCCTCCATTTACCCTCTTTTCCAGTCTCTCCCTTGCCTCCTCCTCTTCTCTTCCCACTGTGCAGCAGTCAGGTGGAACTGGCAATCTGCTTGCCATTCCATGCCCATCCCAAGCCTGCACTCCCCCACTTCACATAGACTGTGCAGGTCCCCGTCATCCTGTAAGACCAGCTTCCAGGGCCTTCAGTACCTTCTGCAGGGGCTGTCAGCATTGTGACTTGAGTCGGTCTCTTCTGCCACATCCTGCCCTGAGATTTCATTCACTAATATGCTGTTTGTTTATAAGTCAGTCTTTATAACTAGAATAAGAGCAACTCTGGGATTGCATCTGTCTCATTAATTTCTGTATCATCTGCACAACATCTGCCACTGAAAAGATATTTGTTAGCCGGGCTCGGTGGCTCAGTGGCTCAGCCTGTAATCCCGCGCTTTGGGAGGCTGAGGTGAGTGGATTGCCTGAGCCCACGGGTTCGAGACCCGCCTGGGCAACTTGGTGAGACCTCATATCTACAATAAATACAAAATCAGCCGGGCGTGGTAGCGCGCACCTGTAGTTCCAGCTACTTGGAAGGCTGAGGTGGAAGGATCGCCCCGGAGCCCAGCAAGTCGAGGCTGTGGTGGCCGGGAGCGGCCACTGCATTCCAGTCTGGGCGGCAGAGTGAGACTCCAACTCAAAAAAAAAAAGATATTTGTTGTTTCTCATCTCACTGACTTAGGAGAAAGTCTAGATCTGATAGATTCTGGCTTTGTTTCAGGTCTTTCTGTCTGAGTGGAAGGAGCACAAAGTTGCTGTCTCACGGCTCACCAGTCTGGAGATGAAAGATGATTTCTTCCATGGACTGCAGATGCTGAAATCTCTACAAAGCAAACATGTTGTCACACTGCTTGGCTACTGTGAAGACGACAGCACTATTCTTACCGAGTATCACCCTTTAGGTTCCTTGGGCAACCTGGGAGAAACACTAAACCTTTCGAAGTACCAGAATGTGAACACGTGGCAGCACAGGCTGCGCCTGGCCATGGACTACGTCAGCATCATTAACTTCCTGCACCACAGTCCCCTGGGCACGCTGGTCATGTGCGACTCCAGTGACCTGCCCAAGGCGCTGTCCCAGTATCTGCTGACGAGCAACTTCAGCATCGTGGCAAATGACTTGGATGCTTTGCCCCTGGTGAACCGCAGCTCTGGGATGCTGGTGAAATGTGGCCACAGGGAACTGCATGGGGACTTTGTGGCTCCGGAGCAACTGTGGCCCTATGGAGAGGACGTGCCTTTTCGTGATGATCTCATGCCCCCATATGACGAGAAGATCGACATCTGGAAGATTCCAGACATCTCCAGTTTCCTTCTAGGGCATGTTGAGGGGAGTGATATGGTTCGATTCCATTTGTTTGATATTCATAAGGCATGTAAGAGCCAGACACCTGCAGAAAGACCCACTGCTCAGGACATTCTGGACACTTATCAGAAGGTCTTGCACTCACTCAGAGATACCGTGACATCTCAGACAAGAGAAATGCTATAAAACCAGTCCAGTCACTGCAGGATGGAACTTAAGGGTGTAATGGGAGTAGCAGTAGTGCTACTCTGATGGTGGAGTTTTCTTGTCTGAGTCCATTTCATTGTGTTTTGTTGTGTATCCATGCATTTCTTTCTCTACATTCATATGCACATTTGAGGTGTTCTGCTTCTCCTGGCAACCTGGGTGGAAGTTACTAAGTAGGAGTAAACCAGGCCTGATTTAAATCTGTCTCCCCTCCCTTTTTTTTTTTTGAGTCAGATTCTCACTCTGTCACCCAGGCTGGAGTGCAGTAGCACGCTCATGGCTGCCAGAGCCTTGATCTGCTGGGCTCAGGCGATCCTTCCACCTCAGCCTTCCAAGTATCTGGGACTATTGGCTGCAGCACCATGCCCAGCTACTTTTTTTAAAATTTATTGTGTAGATGAGGTCTCACCAAGTTGCCCAGACTGGTCTCGAACTCATGGGCTCAGGTATTCCTCTCACCGGCCTCCCAAAGTGCTGGAATTATAGGCGTGAACCACCACTTGGGCCTGACTTCCCCTTTCTAATCCTGATTGCTTCCTGGTGAATATGCAGAAAAGCAGTGAGCCTAGCCTGTATTTGAAGGAAGTAACAAAAATGTAGCCACAAAGATACTTCCCTACCCTAGTAACTGAGTTTATAAACTTGTATGCAGTCTATATAGAGAAGATTTTTAAGTGGCGGTGTATGGAAAAAAATATATAGTACTTCAAAGACCATTTTCTCTCCTAATTTTTTTTTTTTTTTTTTTTTTTGAGTTGGAGTCTCACTCTGTCGCCCAGACTGGAGTGCAGTGGCCGAAAGTGGCCACTGCAGCCTCGACCTGCTGGGCTCCGGCGATCCTTCTGCCTCAGCCTTCCAAGTAGCTGGAACTACAGGCGCGCGCTACCACACCCGGCTAACTTTTGTTTTATTTATTGTAGAGATGAGGTCTCCCCAAGTTACCCAGGCAGTCTTGAACCCGCGGGCTCAGGCAGTTCACTCACCTCGGCCTCCCAAAGTGCGGGATTACTGGCTGAGCCACTGAGCCCGGCTTCTCTCCTAATTTTTAAAATGTAGGGCTCCAATCAAAAGGATGGACACTAACAAACTATTGGTGAGAATGTAGAGAAATTGGAACTTTCTTTTTTATTTTATTTTTGATTATAAAGATATGTGGTACAATTCAGGGTTAGGTATACAAACGTTGATTACGCAGGTACCCTTGTTGATGAGGTGTGCCACTCCCTCCCCTAGCAGTTTCCCTCAACTGCCAATCCCACTCCCAGTTCCCTGACAGTTTCCCACTACTGCCAATCTCATTCTTATAGTATTATAATTATTCAAGGTCCGCTTATTAGTGAGAACATATGGTACTCTGTTCTTTGTTTCTGTGATAGATCACTGAATATGATTGACTCTAAATCCATCCAAGTTGCTGCAAAGTCCATATGTTTGTCCTGCTTTATGGCGGCATAATACTCCATTGTGTATATGTACCACATTTTTTTAATCCAGTCCAGCTTCAATGGGTAACGTGGTTGGTTCCATGTTTCTGCTATTGTAAATAGAGCTGCAACAAACATACGTGTGCAGGTATCTTTCTTGTAGAATGATTTGAGTTCCTCTAGGTATATTCCCAATAGGGGAATTGCTGGGTCATATGGAAGGTCAATTTCTAGTTCTTTCAGAAACTGCCACATTGTCTTCCAAAGAGGTTGCACTAGGTTACATTCCCACCAGCAGTGTAGAAGTGTTCCTTTTTCTCTGCATCCTCGCCAGCATCTGTTGTTGAGAAATTGGAACTTTCATACACTGCTTGTGGGAACGTACAATTGTACAACCACTTAGGAAAACAATCTGGCAGTTACTCAAAAAGTTAAAAATAGAGTTAACATATGATCCAGCAATTGTCCCTCATGTATAACCAAGAGAACTGAAAACATATGTCCACACAAAAACATATGTCCACATTGTATATACATGTTCATGGTAGCATTACTCATAATAGGCAAAAGGTAAAGATAACCCAAATGTTTTTACAACCAATGAATGGATGAAAAAATGTGGGATTCATCCTTAAAAAGGGTGATGCATGAAGTGCTGATGCATGCTATAACATGGATGACCTTGAAAACATGTTAAGTGAAAAAAGCTAATCACAAAAGATTATATATTATACAATTCCATTTATATGAAATGTCCAGAATGGGAAGATCCATAGAAATAGGTTAGTGTTTGCTAGGGGCTGGCAGGGCTTTGAGGTTGAGGGATGGGAAGTGACTACAGATGGGTACAGGTTTTCTTTTGGGGATGATAAAAATGTTCTGAAATTATATAACGGTAATGGTTGCATAACATTACAAGAACAGTCAAATTGTATGAAAAGGAAAAAATTTTTATGGTATGTGAATTATATCTTAATAAAGCATTTTTAAAAAAAATTCTGCCACTAGATTGTGTTCCTTTCACTTGATATTAGAGTCACTATGTGGAGTTTCTGTTTTGGCATTGTCCTATTCATGTTAGAATTCTAGTTTTAGGGTTTTTCTTAGCATTTGGATTTTACATTAGATCAAAATGGTCAGTTTGAAACTACTTTGTTTTTAAATATTGAAAAACAGCTAAAATCAACAGCACAGTGCAGGGGAGAGGACACTACCAGAATCAGAAGACCTGAGTTATTATAATCCCAGCTCTGTTGCCGATTGTGTGGCCTCACAATTTCTAAAGGAGAAAGTTGATAAGAAGTAATGTCTGAGGTTTGCTGTGCCTCTCTGAGACTTTATGATGCCGGAACCAGACACCAAACAGGACCTTTGCCTGTCAGGGTTCAATCTGCAACTTGTGCTGAGACATAATTCAGTACCTGCAGGACTGCAAGCATCAGAAGATGTTACTCTGTTCAGAACCTAGGTTGAGAATTCACTGCTCACTGTAAAACCCAAAGTTCTAAATCCGAGAGACCACCAAAGAGCCAGCTCCAATGCAAACACACGAGGGTCTTTATTCAGGCTCAAGTCTGGGCTCACAAACTGAAACCGGCACAGCGGCTCGAGCTTGAGAGAGCCCTGACTCAGGTTAACACGCACCTTTTATATATAATTCTGAGGGAGTGGGGTGGCCTTACAAACTTTTTTACACAGGATTGGATAGAATTGCACAAATACGGTTACAGAGATACTGATTGGTTGGTTTGTGTATGATTCTTGCGGGCGCAGGCTCAGTTGCCTGTGATTGACTTTTTAACGGCCAAACGGGCAGAGAGGAGTTAGTTAAGCCCTCTGGAATGTCAGATAAGCATACAAGCAGGTTTGAAACAACACAGAGCCCACCACAAGAGTGGCTGGCACCACAGAGTCCACCATAATTTAAGCAAAGGAATGTCCAGGAGGGGCTTATTGCTTAACATTCACACACTGCCAGCAGTGTTTGCGGAAGCAGAAGAAGCCGGTTAATCCTATGTGGGTTAAACAAAAACTTATCAGAGTTCTAAGTATAAACACTGCAAACAATTCTTCTCAGAGTTTCCATAACTTCTGAGCTCTTCACTCACATAACTTGCTGCCTCACGTACAGCAGAAACATCATTGAAAGAGACAGTGAGCTGAACCATTCTCTGTGCTGCCAAGCTCCCGGGTCTCCCCCCCTGCCTGCCTTACTCCAAGTGTTTAAAAAAGTCATCAATGTATGGTTTGTTTTGTTTTGTGTTTTTGAGCGTCTCACTCTGTCACCCAGGCTGGAGGGCAGTGGCACAACCTGCTGGACTCAGGCAATCCTTCCGCTTCAGTCTTCCAAGTAAGCTGGAACTACAAGCACGTGCCATCATGCCTGACTAATTTTTTTATTTATTGTAGAGATGAGGTTTCACCAAGTTGCCCAGGCTAGTCTCGAGCCCATGGACTCAGGCAATCCTTTCACCTCGGCCTCCCAAAGTGCTGGGATTATAGGCAGGAGTCATTATGACCAGCCCAATGTATGGTTTTTAGTGTGCTTTCTCATTTCATGTGATGTTATAAACACTTCAAGTATCTGGGAACCTCTGGTGATTGTTAATGATTCAGCAGAGGCAAATACCTGGCAGTTTCTAAAGTGGGACACGTGTAGGGAGGGCAGTGGGGTGGGGGATTGTCTCAGCAGCTTTCCTTAGAAAGGTCCTTCATATATTCCCCATATGTTTTAAAAATAAACTGGGCTTGGCCGGACTCGGTGGCTCAGCCTGTAATCCCAGCACTTTGGGAGGCTGAGGTGAGTGGATTGCCCGAGTCCATGGGTTCGAGACCCACCCAGGGAACTTGGTGAGACCTCGTCTCTACAATAAATCAAAAACTAGCCAGGCATGGTAGCGCGCGCCTGTAGTTCCGGCTACTTGGAAGGCTGAGGCGGAAGGATCGCCGGAGCCCAGCAGGTCAAGGCTGCAGTGGCTGTGAGCATGCCACTGTACTCCAGTCTGGGCGACAGAGTAAGACTCCAACTCAAAAAATAAAATAAAATAAACTGGGCTCATTTTTAGTAACCACTATTATCATAAGACCTTTGACCACTTAAGAGTAATTTTTGACTCAAGTCTGTAATCCCAGCACTTTGGAAGGCCAAGGTGAAAGGATTAGACCTTCAGCAGGTCACTCCAATTGATGTTTCACAGTGAGCTTTTTCAGGAATATTTAGATTACTTAAGGACTAGTAATTACAGAATTGTGTCGGGATTCTTTCCATCACTACTGGGCAATATAGTTCTAGTTTTTAAGTGAGGTGAATATAGTACCTTGATCATAAAATGTAGGCATCTAATATGTACTATAACCCACATTAAACAATGGCATATTCTTTAAAACTAAGTACATTGAGGGTTTTTTTGTAGATTATTTAAAATTTTCAGAGGGACACAGCAGAGTCCCATCATACCCTTAAAAAGCAAGACTGTTGGTTTTATCATGTTTATCTAGTTAAACATGAGAGATGGAACATATATATTTCTCCCTTCTGAAACCAAATTAAAATGTCAATAAAGAAATAAACAGGTGTAAACCATAAGGACAAAAAAAAATCAAGGGAAATAAACAGCAAAAAGAAAACTCAACAAAATTTTGCAATGTGGAAAGTAGATGGAGTATGTGGCCAGGCAAAGAAAACAAACTTCCTGAGTTGGGGAAGGCCACCAAGGAGCAAGACCATCTGTGCCTCAGGACCCTGGCTAGGCTCTGAAGTTAGAGATACCAAGTTCCTTGGCAGGTGGGAGTAAGAAAGGCACTCAAAGCCATAAGAATTGACTGAAATTTGCTATAAGGACCAGCAGAGCATCTTCCTTGTCAAAAGCTACACTGGAAATTATAAAGGAGAGAATGCCTTAAAAATTCAGAGTGATAGTTATTTCAGCCTGAAACTCTCTGTGTCAGTCAAATTTTCAACCAAGAATGTAGCAAAACAAAGATTCTTAAACCTTTTTTTTTTTTTTTTTTTTTTTTTTAGCGTCACAGTTGGAGTCTCACTCTGTAACCCAGGCTGGAGTGCAGAGGCACACTCATGGCCACCACAGCCTTGATCTGCTGGGCTCAGGCAATCCTTCCTTCTACCTCAGTCTTCCAAGTAGCTGGAACCACAAGTGTGTGCCACCATGCTTGGCTAATTTTTTTATTTATCGTAGAGATGATGTCTCACCAAGCTGCTCAGGCTGTGTGCAACTGGGCAGGAGGACTTGTCAAGTCCTTTACATGTTAAAAGACTTTACTACTGCCACTAGGAGAAACCAGGGGGCCCCTGCACTACAGTCCAGATGGTCACATCCAAGGGGGGCAACGTACTTTCATATATCAGCCCTTTACCACCATTGATCTCCTGAATTGGAAACACCATAACCCTTCATACACTGAGAAGTCTCAGGCCATGATTAATCTAATGCAGTCCATCATCCAGACCCACAAGTCCACTTGGACTGATTACCACCAGCTTCTCTTAACTTTGCTTAACATTGAAGAGCGCCACCAGATTACTCAGGCTGCTTTAAAGTGGTTAAAGGAGTACGCTCCTGTAGGGACAATGAAAGCTCAGGCCTATGCCCAGAATCAGTGCTCCGAGGAAAATCCCCAGGGGGACCCTAATGATGGCCATGAATTTTGAATGCTTGAGCACTATTAAGAAGCCATTTTTGGTGGTATGTGAGAAGGAGGGAATAGGGCCATGAACATGAGCAAAACCTCAGAGGTGTTCCAAGGCCCTGAAGAAAGCCTAAGCCAGTTTTATAAGAGGCTATGTGAGGCATTCTGCCTCTACTTTCCCTTCAACCCAGAGGAAGCTGAAAATCAGTAATTAATGTGGCCCTTGTCGGTCAGGCTCAGGGAGACATCTGGCGCAAGTTACAAAAAATTAGAGGGCTTTACTGGGATGAATGCTAGCCAGCTGATAGAAGTTGTGACAAAGGTATTTGTCAATTGGGACCAAGAGGCCTAGAGGGAAGCAGACCAGAAAATGAAAAAGAAGGTAGACCTGCTTGCTGCTCCCTTGGCAAGAATGACATACCTGGGGAGCCATGCCATCAGGATGAGGCCAAGGACGAGGCCAGGGTTGAGGCCAGCAGAGGGGCCAGCAAAATGGGCCACCCTGCCCAGTGATTAGATTAGGGTGAAACAAATGTGTGTGCTGTTTCCAAGTAGGGCACTGGAAAAATGAATATTTTAGTTCAGCTCCCCAGGGAGAGGAAGAGGCCAAGTGGTTCAGGGACAATACTGGCCTGCACCCTGACACATGTGGCCCCTGAGAGTAATTTTGTTGGCCTACCCTCAATGGAGAATTTGGGGAAGACTAGGACAGACTGGGCTCCATTTTGCTAGCCTATGGTCTGAATGATTGTGGGAGACTGGCCCCTTGACATCATGATAGATACCAGGGCAGAGCATTCTGTAGTAACTCGACTGGTGGGTTCCCTCTCACCAAGACAAGCCACTATTGTGGGAGCCACAGGTAGCCAGGCTCGCTGCCCCTTTCTACAACCCGGTGATGTACTCTAGGGGGATATGAAGTTGTTCATGAATTCCTATACCTTCCAGACTGTCCAGTGGCTTTAATGGCTTGGGACCTCTTGGGAAAGTTATAGGGCAAGATAACTTTCCACTCTGATAGCCAGGCAGCTTTAACTTTAAAAAGCCCGAAGGCAAAAATTATGACTCTCATGGTTCCCCAGGGAGATGAATGATGATTTTATCTCATAGAAAAGCCCCGACAGGAACCTGAGCTTCCCTTCAAGGTGCCTGAGGTATGAGCTGAGGATAATTCCCCCGGACTGGTCCGTAACATACCCCCAGTAATGGTGGAGCTAAAGCCAAGGCCGGACCCATCCATCAAAAATAGTATTTCATCCCTCGCAAGGCACAGATTGGAATTCAAAAACATCTGGAGAGACTTTTAAAATACAGCCTCTTCCAGCCCTGTCAGTCGCCTTGGAACACACCATTACTACCTGTTCAGAAACAGGGAACAGATGACTACTAGCTGGTTCAAGACCTACGGGTAGCAAACCAAGCCACCGTTACTTTACACCCAGTTGTCCCCAACCCCTATACTCTCCTGAGTCTTATCTCCGCTGAGGCCACCTTCTTTACTTGCTTAGACCTCAAGGATGCTTTCTTTTATATTCAGTTGTCTCCTCAGAGTCAGCTGATTTTCGCTTTTCAATGGGAAAATCCCCAAAACAGCAACATAGGTCAATTAACTTGGACTAGACTGCCACAGGGGTTCAAAAACTCCCCAACCATTTTCAGCACAGCATTAGCGTCAGACTTAAAGGCCTTCCCAGTGGACCAGTACGGCTATACACCGCACCAATATGTGGACGATCTGCTGCTCGCTGGGCAAACATGGGAGGACTGTATGGAAGGAACACAGCAGCTCCTCATCCTCTTTATGGAAGGCTGTCTACAAAGTTTCAAAGAAAAAGGCCCAAATCTGCCAAGAGGAGGTAAAATACTTGGCTTCCATTTATCCCAGGGGCAGTGTCAACTCAGCCCGGAGAGAAACAAGTCATCTGCTCCATTCCAGTTCTGACTACCAGATGCCAGGTTCGTGAATTTCTGGAGGCTGCAGAGTTCTTCAGGATTTGGATACCTAACTTCTCAATACTGGCAACACCCCTCTATAAGGCCACAAAGCGGGGAGAATGAGAGCCTATGTTATAGGGAACAAATGCAACAAAAGGCCTTTGAGAAAATTAAGCAAGCCCTTATTAGCTCACCCAGCCTGGGGCTCCTGACATCTCTAAGCCTTTTTTCCTGTACATATATGAGCATACTGAAATGGCAGTAGGGTTCTTCAGATGTTGGGGTCCTAGCACCATCTAGTAGCATACCTCTCCAAGCAGCTTTACTCTGTTGCCCAAAGTTGGCTACTGTGCCTGCAGGCACTTGCTGCCATGGCCCTTCTAGTGATAGAGGCTGACAAATTGACTGTGGGACAAGAACTACAGTCCAAGTACCATACTCAGTGTTGACATTAATGGAATATAAGGGGCAGTACTGGCTGACCAATGCCCAAATGGTCAAATATCAAGGCATGCTATGTGAAAATCCATACACTCACTTGGAAGTGGTGCAGACCCCCGACCCTGCAACCTTACTGCAAACCAAGCTAGGTCAGCTCCATCATGATTGCATTGAGGTCATGGATGAGGTATTTTCCAGCTGTCCTGACTTGACAGACCAGCCTCTCAGAGACCCTGATGCAGAGTATTTTACTGACGGCAGCAGCTTCATAAGGGAGGGAGAATGGTTTGCAGGATACTCTGTAGTAACCCTGCGTTCCACCATCAAGGCAAAACTTCTGCCAAAAGGAACTTCAGCACAAAAGGCAGAATTAATTGCACTAACCTGAACCCTCCAGCTGGTGGCAGGAATAAATGCCAATATATACATTGACTCTAAATATGCTTTTACCACCCTCCACGTACATGGGGCTCTATATAAGGAGAAAGCCTTGATCAACTCAGGAGGCAAAGACATAAAATACGGCAAAGAAATTCTTGAACTGCTAGATGCTGTGTGGTCCCCTAAAAGGGTAGCAGTTATGCATTGCCAGGGAAACCAGATGGGAGACTCAAGGGTCACTCAAGGAAACTGAAAGGCAGACCAGGAAGTGAAGCTTGTGGCCTCCCAGGAAAAAACAGAGCCGGAGGCTTTTGCCACAGCATTGTTCCCAAGTCTGTTGGCAGAATCGGATCTGAATTATTCACAGCATGAGCAAACATGGTTCAAAACAGGAGATGGAAGCTATCTTTCAGGCAGATGGTAGAAATGTAAGGATGGCGAGTCGCCGTGTCTAAGGCTTTGGCCCCAACCTTCGTCAATCAGTTTCATCAGGAAACCCATATGGGCCGAACAGGTCTCAAGACCACATTTGGTAGGCATTTTTCCATCCCCCAACTCTCCAGCATATCCTGTGTGGTATGTGAGCAATGTGAAGTGTGTGCCCGAAATAACCGGTGGCAGGGGCTTAAAATCTCTCTGGGAGTGCAGAGTGTTGGAGAAGTCCCATTCGAAAACATAGTTGTGGACTTTACTGAGCTTCCCTGGGTCTGAGTCTACAAATATCTGTTAGTTTTTGTATGTACATTCTCAGGTTGGGTAGAGGTCTTCCCTACCCGCACGGAAAAGGCACATGAAGTAGCACAGCTGCTTCTGAAGGAAATCATTCCCCGATTTGGAATCCCAATCACTATAGGGTCAGCCAACGGGCCAGCATTCGTAGCTGAAGTAATACAGTCAATGGCAAGGGGCTTAGGAACCATATGGAAATTACACACTGCTTATCACCATCAGAGCTCCAAAAAGACAGAACAGATGAACCGGATTCTAAAGTTGCAACTGAGTAAACTATGTCAGGAAACCCACTTATGTTGGGATTAGCTGTTGCCAATTGCTTTGCTAAGAATTAGGTCTAGCCCCACTAAGCAGACAGGGTTCTCCCCTTTTGAAATTCTTCACGGGTGCCCTGCCCCCATTGTTAAGGATATAAAGGGGACTTAAAAGAGGTGTGTAATCTAATGCAGGCTCTTGGATCAGCCCCAGTGCTATACATCATTGGGTTAGAGAGCGGTTGCCTGTAAGCTTAAACACAGACGCACATTCCTTTAAACCAGGAGATGCTGTATAGGTAAGAGAATGAGCCGGGCTTGGTGGCTCAGCCTGTAATCCCGCGCCTTGGGAGGCTGAGGTGAGTGGATTGCCTGAGCCCGCGGGTTTGAGACCCGCCTGGGCAACTTGGCAAGACCTCATCTCTATAATAAATCAAAAAAATTAGCCGGGCGTGGTAGTGTGCACCTGTAGTTGCAGCTACTTGGAAGGCTGAGGCGGAAGGATCGCCGGAGCCCAGCAGGTCCAGGCTGCAGTGGCTGGGAGCGGCCACTGCACTCCAGTCTGGGTGACAGAGTGAGACTCCAACTCAAAAAAAAAAAAAAAATAAGGTAAAAGAATGGAACTTTCAGCCCTTGAAGCCTCTTTGGAGAGGTCCATTTATTGTCATTTTGTCTACCCCCACTGCAATAAAGGAAGCAGAGGTGGGCCCCTGAATTCATCACAGCAGAGTGAAATCGGCCTTCCAAGACTGGGAATGTACTTCTGATCCAGCCGCACTGGGAAAGCTGACTATCCAAAGGAAGCACGCTGCAGCTCCAGGACCCTGAAGAACAATTGCCCTGTTTTAGTCATTCCTGAAGCAGACTAATCTACGCAGGGCAGAAGCCTGAGGAATTGACCATCTAACAAACAAATGGACTATTTTAACTTTCTTATTATAATGCAGTGTCATCTCTCGCTAGTAATTGTTGTTGTGGTTTTCACCTTAATATTTGCTGTAGGTTTGGCAGAGGTCACTCCAGATGGCTGAACCCGTGGCGAAAGGTTACTAACAGCACATGCACCTGTTCAAACCTGGGAAGGTTGGAACCCTGGAAACTTGTTTGAGGGATGGTTCTCAGCCTTCAGGGGATTCAAAACTCTCATAGGGACCATATTAGTAATTGTAGGAATATGTCTAATTCTACACTGCCTAGTCTCTCTAGTCATGAGATCTATCTCCAACATCACTGAGACCATGGTCAAAAGAAAAACGGGAGCACATGTAATGATGCTATGGCAACACCAGCCCCTAAGTCAAGATGATGCTCTTTGACCCTAAAGGGGTCCAAGCATCAAAGTGGGGGAATAAGGCAGGGGCCCTTCTGAAAATGCAGGAGTAAAAAAAGGGAAAATAAGTTACTTCCTGCTTCTTTGGGCTACCTCTTTTGTGGGCTTTTACTTTGGCATACTACATGTTTAAACCTTTGGTGGGAACCAATCAGCATAGTAATCCTTCCTGTAAACCAAATAGCAAATAGGACATGTAAATGAGAAGATTATGAAAAACCAATCAATGTATGACAAATAGGGCTAACTGTAGCCCCGCGCTATGAAGTATCCAATCAAATGTATAATACCAAAAATGTTGCCTTGTAAGGGAGACAAAGGGAGTTACAAAAGGTATATAAGGCAATGCCCTGATGTGTCCTGGGCTCAGCCTTTGGCAAATCTGCTGAGCCGGTGCCGGCATGAATAAAGGTTGCTTCCTGGCAAAGAAGCCTTGGTGTCCCATCTCTCTCTGCAAGAGATTCCCATGACAGGAGTACTATTTACAGGCGTTTAATAATGAACACACTGAATATTGACTTACCCAAAATTGTGGTACATAATTGTAATATATTTGCAAAAATGAGTATAAGAGAAATGGAGGGGCGGTTAGAGGAAATAAAAGAATATAGGAGTACTAATACCTTAGGGTAGACAAATCAGTGGATAATGTCTTAACTGAAAAACCAAGAAGTCAGCATGATAAGCATATTCCTTAGAAGAGAAGAAACAGCTTAAAAGTGATCAGAGTGCCTTTGAGGACTGGAACTCTGGAGTAAGAAGACTTGGAACAAGAACTATATTTTAACCTTGGGGTATGATTTCACTTTTAACTATGTGTATGTATAATTTTTGCAATTTTTTTCTTAACCTGGTGACGGGATACCCTCCCCACAAGCATGGGGCACCCTTTCTGTGAGACTGAGGGTTTCTTGGCGTTTTGCCCAACCTTGACTGCATCCTGAGAGTCCAGCCGGGGTGGGCAGGTAGCCAAGAGACTCCCGGCTCAGCCTCGCCAGCCTGCGGGAGCTTGGCCCTCCAGACAGGGTAAAAAAGGGCCTGGGTGGCAGACCACCCTCCTCCCTCTTCCCACCAGGTCAGGCACATTGTTTTGCATAGATCACAGTTTCTTCTCAAGACCTGTGTCCAGCAGGAAGTGAAGTAATCCTTCCGAGGTCTTGAGAAGCTCATTCCAGGGTCCCCAAGTGCGAGGCTGCACGCTAAAGGGTGTTTCCCGACCCAGGCGGAAGCCACCCAACAGCGATTGGGGCGTAGACCCAACCTGCTGTGAGGGAGAGTGTTCGAGTGAGTGAGGCATGCTCCACCCAGGCCTGGATAGTCAGGCTGCTGTTAATTTCACCCAAGGTGTCTCCGAAACTAGAGGCAGAGAAGCAAAGGAGGCAGCAGCAAGTTATTTGACCATTTTTGGGGAAGGAGGATCAAATTATTGTACTATTGTTCTCCAGGCTCCGGTTTCATTTCACACGTGCACAGATAGCGCGGACAAGACGCCATGCCCGTTCACAAAACTGTCCTCGAGACACAAACCCCCGACGCTTTCTGAGTAATTTGTCACCCTGGGAAAATGATGCTGCCTCCCAAATTCGGTTCAGGGATGTGGGGCGCGGGGCCCTCGCCTTCCAAGCTCCTCCGCTGGGTCACGCCGTTGCCAGTCAGCGCCTGCCCCGCAGCCAAATTTGGCACCACGACTCCTTGGCCCACAGGCTCCTGATAGAGGAAGTGGCCTGGGGGCAGACTCCCACCCAGCGGTGGGGATTGGGGGCCGGGTGGCTGGGACTCCGAAGAGACTGCAGAAAGAAGCAAGGCAGAGGTCCAAGTCTTAGAGATGCGCCAAGAGCGGCCCGAGTGTCGAACCCGAGTGTGTTCTCCGAAACCAGTCTGGAAAATCGGGAATCCCCCGGCATTCCTGAGACCTGCTGCCCGCGGTTCTGCGGAGTCCCGGCTGTGGGCCTGGCGGCGAGTGGACGCCATCGGCCGGCCGGGGGAGCCTCGGCCCACGTTGCCGTCCTGGGCCTCCCAGGTCGGACTTCTGGGACACAGGCCACAGGGAATTTAGACTCCCGAGGTTGTTGAAAGTGGCCCTGCTTTCCCGAGCCTGAGGTTCCCACCCAGCCCCCTCAATCTCCGAAGATCTCTCAGCTTTTGCATTTTTAAAAATGAAAGGAAAAAGATAATAAATCAGGGGAAATATTTAGGGAATTCTGAAAGAGAAAAGCCATTAAAATAAAGTAATCTTGGATGATATCCTGCTTAAATCACACTTGCTCTGTGATGGGATAGATCGCTTACATTTTTTTTTTTTGAGTTGGAGTCTCACTGTGTTGCCCAAGCTGGAGTACAGTGGCATGCTCACAGCCACCGCAGCCTTCACCAGCTGGGCTCTGGTGATCCTTCTGCCTCAGCCTTCCAAGCAGCCGGAACTACAGGCGCGCACTACTACGCCCGGCTAATTTTTTTTTTTTTTAATTGTAGAGACGAAGTCTCGCTGGTATCGAACCTGCCGGCTGAGGCAATCCTCTCGCCTCGGCCTCTTAAAGTGTTGGAATTATAGGCATGAGCCACGCGCCCGGTCGAACGCTTACTTCTTAACTTGCCTTTTATATTCATTTCTGATTGCTCTTGTAATATGTTACCACACACCTATTGGCTTCAAAAAGCACAAATGTGTTCTCTTACAGTTCTGGAGATCAGAAGTCCAAAATGAGTTCCACTGGACAAAAACCAAGGTGTCAGCAGGACTGCATTCCTTCTGGGGGCTCTGGGTGAGACTCTGCTTCCTTGCTTCTCCCATCCTCTAGAGGCCCCTGCTCTACAAAGTCAGCAATGTTGAGACGAATCCTTCTCCTTTTTTGAGTCAGAGTCTCACTCCGTTGACCAGGCTGGAGTGCAGTGGCATGTTCACGGCCACAGTAGCCTTGACCTGCTGGGCTCAGGTGATCCTTCAGCCTCAGCCTTCCAAGTAGCCGGAACTACAGGCATGCACTACCATGCACGGCTACTTTTTTTTTGGTGGGGTGGGATATTGTAGAGACGGGGTCTCACCAAGTTGCTCGGGCTGGTCTCGAACCCCTGGGCTCAGGCAGCCCTCTCACCTCAGCCTCCCAAAGTGCTGGGATTACAAATTTGAGCCACTGCGCCTGACCAATACGAGTCCTTCTCATGCTGCTGTTTCTCTGGTTTTTTTCTGCCTCTCTGTACCTCTTTTAAGGACCCTTATGATTACATTGGCCTCACCTGGATAATCCAGGTAGGTCTCCCTGTGTTAGAGTCAGCTGATCAGCAGCCATAAATCTATGTGCAACCTTAATTCCCCTTTGCCGTGTGACCTCACATATTCATTCACAGGTGCCTGGGATTAGGATGTGGACATGTTTAGGGGCCTAGCATGCTGCTTTCCACACCTGTGTAGGTATTATGTATTCCTATATTATTTAGATAAACAGATTTTGTTCTAAAAATAGTTAAAACCCTAAGTATTCACATTTCTCTGTAGCTGGTACTATATATCTTTCCTTCTCAACTATACTTCTTGAAGGGATTGTGTACACAAGCTATCTACATTTAAAAAAATCATGAGGCCAGGCGTGGTAGATCAAGCCTCTAATCCCAGCACTTTGGGAGGCCGAGATGAGGAGATTGCCTGTGCCCAGTGGTTCAAGACCAGCCTGGGTAACTTGGCGAGACCTCATCTCTACAATGCATCAAATAATTAGCTGGGCATGGTAGCGTGCACCTGTAGTTCTGGCTACTTGGAAGGCTGAGGCAGAAGGATCGCCTGAGCCCAGCTGGTCGAGACTGCGGTGTCCATGAGTGTGCCACTGCACTCCAGCCGGGCCAACGGAGTGAGACTCCCACTTAAAAAAAAAAAATTCAGTCGGGCTTGGTGGCTCAGCCTGTAATCCCGCGCCTTGGGAGGCTGAGGTGAGTGGATTGCCTGAGCCCGCGAGTTTGAGACCCGCCTGGGCAGGCAAAACCTCATCTCTACTGCAATCAAAAAAAAAAAGCCTGAAGTGATGGGACAGGAGGAAAGACCTCATAGCCAGATCTGCTGGGGTTTTCCGTTCTTTTTTTTTTTTGAGTTGGCGTCTCACTCCATCGCCCAGACTGGAGTGGAGTGCATTGGCTGCTTCCGGCCACCGCAGCCTCGACTTGCTGGGCTCCGGCGATCCTTCCACCTCAGCCTTGGAGTAGCAGGAACTACAGGCGTGCGCTACCACGCCCGGCTAATTTTTTTGATTTATTGTAGAGATGAGGTTTTGCCTGCCCAGGCGGGTCTCAAACTCGCGGGCTCAGGCAATCCACTCACCTCTGCCTCCCAAGGCGCAGGATTACAGGCTGAGCCACCGAGCCGGCTTCCGTTCTTTTTTAAGTCCCTTCTCAGATCTGCCCTCTAGCTACAATCCCCTGCCCAAGAAAGAGGAAATGCAGGTGGGGAGAAGAATGGGGGAGGGGGCGGGGGCAGGGAATTGGGCAGTCATAAATGTAGCAAGGGAAGGCCTGAGACCAATGGCCCCATGTGCCTCCTGCCTCCCCTCGCTGGACCTTTAGGCAGTGTGAACCAAGCAGGAGACTCCATCAGAGTTGTGGCCATGCTCACCACTTAGAGGACCTACACCTGGGCCTCTCTGCTAGCTTATTTCCCACAGGAGGCCAGGGAGACCCTGCCAATCAGCACACAACCTCCACGTGTCAGCCTTCCCACTGAGAAGGGAGCATGCTGGCAGCCTTCGGCACTCTTATTACTCCTGCCTGGCATGACAAAGATCTTTTTAAATTCCCTGTGCTTGCTAGTCACCAATGTGGTGGAATGACATTGATCTCCATTGTCAGGGGGAAGCTGAGGAAGCCAATACTTCCCCTTTGGGGTTTCAGTTGCAAAACTCTTCCTCAATCCTCAGCATCATAAATCCTGTTTTTACTTTCACAGCTATGTACAAAATTTAAATAGCATCTTTCTTAAAATGGACAAAAGAAGCCACAACTTACCCTGAAATGAGTTCCAAGGCCCTTGGAGGAGAGCATTAAGAGGGAAGATTCCACTATGCTTGATGGGACAAGAGAGGAGCCATGTACCCTGCAGGACAAGCTGACTCCCTCCTTTGAGCTTCTAATTCAAGAAACCTGGCCCAGAGTCGGACAGTCTAGGAAAATTTGCATTCCCCAAAGAGTGGCATTGTCTGGAGGAAATATCAGAATCCCAGTACAAACTGACTCACAGAAAGGAACTACCATTGATGTGTCTGCTGCCTTGAGGCTTTGCACTAAGGTAACCTTAGCAAGATTGTCTGCAGCCCTTGGTGATCAGAACCCAACCAAAGGGCAGTCCTGAAAGTCTGAGAAATCAGTCACAGCATCCTTCTGAATTAGGTTCCCACCACTGTGGTGGCTGTCACCTGCAAGAAGCTAATAAAGAGGTTTTAGGGTATGACTTCAGATTGACAAAGTCAAGTGCGTGATCTTCCCCAGAGTTCACTCCCTGAGAGTGTCTATGTGACTGGTGCCTGCTCCAGACCTTTGGCAGGAAGCTTCTCTGGCTGAGCTGCATTGTATCCATCCTGTGCGCCTCTTCCTGCTCTCAGTGGAGGAGGGTGGCCGTGCCTAGCAAGGAGGTGAGTGAGCCTCAGAATCTCACAAAGAGGAATTTCAGCTGCATACCCTCAGAGAAAAGGGCTGGTCTTCTGGAAATTGCTGGCTGACCCACCTGCCACTCAGAATTGAATCTGATGAAAGCTTACTTCATTCCTTATAAAAAGAACTCTCATTTTGTGTATTGGGGTTGGTTCCCCCAAAAGCTATCCATGCAGATATCTCATCTGGAATGACCCAATCTTAAGGATGACACATTGGTTAAACTATGTGCAGGCTCTGGTTAGGAGTGTTGAAGGTCAACATATCCATGGACTAGCCCCTCTTCAAAACCCAACCACCAGTCAGTTACCTTTACCATGACTCTGATCCTTAAAAGTCATGTCTGATGGCATGACTATGATGGCTATGTTGGGTGCCTACTAGATCCAGGCAGAAGTCTTACAGTAGACCCAAGTGATGAGATTCTAAATCCAGGAGGTCAGCCTACGTCCACCTGAAAGACTGTGATGTAGTTGTGACAAGCGGGATTCCAGAGGATGCTGCCTGGGAAAAATCCCAGCTATTCTGCCTAACAGCTGTGAGACTTTGGGTAAGCTCTTAATACTTTAGACTCAGTTTCTGTCTCTGTAAAGTTAGAGTGATAATAATAGCTTGCCCCACAGTGTTGTAAGAATTAGATGAATTAATATTTATGAAGTTCTTAGACCTGGACCTGGCACATGGCACATATTCCCTAAACCTTGGTTGTGGCAGTGATGGTGATTGTTATTATATACTTCCTACTAGTAGAAAGTGGCCCTGGCTGGGGTTTGAACTTAGTATCATGTTACTATTCAGCTATACTCTTTCCATGAAGCTGATTTTAATTTGGAAATTTCCATTCCTTAAAGTTCAAAACTAAAAATTAGGAACTGAGAGGTAGAGAAGTCATCTTTGCTGAGTGTGATTGGGTGTTTTTAAGTCATGATGACTTTCCTTTCATCCTGCTGGTTGGTGTTGTCTGCACCTCACACTAGCCAAAATCACTCAGCTCTCTTCTTCTCCTCCAAAAATTATTGTTCTGCCTGCAGGAATAGAAAGAGATTGTTGGGGGTGTCTGGAAAAATAGTTTTTAAATTCTTTCATTTTTGGATTTTGAAAAGATTAAGCAAACCACTTTAAGTAGCCTGCTGGGATATTTAACTAGGTTAAGTGTTCAGATTTTAAAAGTTTCTTGCACTTTTCCCCCAAATTTTTTATTTTAAAAAATTTCAGCCGTGCTCAGTGGCTCAGCCTGTAATCCCGCACCTTGGGAGGCTGAGGTGAGTGGATTGCCTGAGCCCGTCGGTTCAAGACCCGCCTGGGCAACTTGGTGAGACCTCATCTCTACAATAAATCAAAAGATTAGCCGGGCATGGTAGCGCGCACCTGTAGTTCCGGCTACTTGGAAGGCTGGGGCGGAAGGATCACCGGAGCCCAGCAGGTCGAGGCTGCAGTGGCCAGGAGCAGCCACTACACTCCAGTCTGGGCGACAGAGTGAGACTCCAACTCAAAAAAAAAAAAAAAAAAAAAAATTTCAAAGGTAAGAAGCTGAATGAGTACTACAACAGACATCATATAAACTGTATTTGAATTCCCCGAGTTTAGCATTCTGTCATCTTTGTTTGAGTCTATGTGGGAACAGAAATAGAAAAAAAGAGTAAGAGAGGAAAAAAAGGAAAAATTTTTCTTTGACTAAACAATTAGAGTAAGTGACAGACACCATATTACTCCTAATTAAATTAGTTTATATATCCTAAGAACAAAGATTCTTCCCACATAACCACAATATTATCTCACCTAAGAAATTTAATATTGATTCAATGATATCACTTAATACACAGTCCAACTGGCCCCGAAATTTCTACTATAGCTTAAAAAAAAAACCCAGGATCCAATCAAGGTTCAGCATTGAATTTGCAGTTGTCTTGTCTCCTTAATTGTCTTTAGTTTATGGCAAGAGTTAGGCAAACTTTTTCTGCGAGGGAACAGATAGGTTTGTGTCTTTACTGCCATTGTAGTGTGAAAGCAACCATAGACAATATGCAAATGAATGGATCTGGCTGTGTTACAGTAAAACTTTATTTACAAAAACAAGTGGAAGGCCAGATTTGACCCATGGACTGTAGCTTGTCAACTCATGATCTAAGTCACCCCTCCCCAATCTATTTTGTCTTTCAAAAAATTGATATTTTTTATTATATATATACATATATAACCCATATACTACTAGCTTTGTGTGATTGTTTTCTCATGATTAGATAGGGTTAAAATTTTGGGCAAAATGCAACATAGATAAGCTATGAACGTCACATTTCATCAAATCAGGAGGCATATAAAGTTTGTCCCATTATTGGTGAGGTTAAGTTTATCTCTTGGTTACAGTGGTGTCTGTCAGAGTTCTCCATTATAAAGACACTTTTCCCCCTTTGTAATTAAAAATAATTAAATTAATTAAAAAGTGAGGAGAGTGTACAGCATGGTGACTATAGTTAACAATAATGTATTGTATACTTGAAAATTCTTACTTAAATGTTCTTACAATAAAAACTGATATGTGAGGTAATGAATGTATTAATTATCTTGCATTAACTATTTCATGATGTATACATATAACGAAACATCACATTGTATACCATTAATATACATAATTATTCATCAACTGTACCTTCCTAAAATAAATACACTGATAAAAGTGATGAGAAACTTTGATATCACGTGACTATTTGTTTTCTCAAAACCTTTCAGCTATTGGTTTTAGCATCATTGGTGATTCTTGCCTGGATCCATTTTTACACAGAAATTTGAAAAACTGTGATTTTTAAATTCCATCATTCCCTATGTTTATTACCTGACATTGTAGTGGGTGCTGTGGTATGCTTTCCTGATTCTTCTTCAGACAGGGCACTCAACTCCTCAACTGCTCAGAGTATTGTCTGCTGAGGTCTCTCAGTTGAGGTCCTCCCCAGGAATTACCTCCCATACAAAGGAGCTGCCTTCCCCAAAATGATGCCCAGTCCTCACCCTGGGCAAAACTTGGGGGGGAAGGATACAAAGGCCTGGGATCCTCTCCCCATCTTGAACAATTCTAAAGGGCCACCCCAACTCCAGAGCTCCCCATGAAACTGGCTAATGCCCAGGGTTGTGAGGACATTTCAGTTTACCTCCCACAGCCCCCAGTCCTACTTCCCTCAATCCTCTACAGTGTTGATCCTAGAAGCCTTCCCCAGTAAACCTCCTGCACACAGATCTCCAACTCAGAGTCTGTTTTCTGGGGGAACTCAAGCTGTGACATTTATTCTTCTATAAAAGATGTTTTTCCCTCATACTTACTTCACCCATCCTTGAGTATTACTATGAATTCACGGATATTTTTGTTCACTGTGTTATAATCCATTCTCATTGCTCTTTTTTGCTGCCCAAATTCTTCCAGATTTGATCAGTGACATCCCTTTCAAGCGACTCTCGTGTCCTCTCACATGTCCCCATTAATATTTGAGCACTTCTTTCCTTTCTGGCACAAATAGGGCTCCAAATGTCCTTTCCCTGCCCCACACTTGGGATTAGTCATTTTTTTTTTCAAGGAACCCCGGTTCTTTTAATAAGAAATGGAATTTAGAAGCCAACATCTATGTACTAGGTGTCCTGCATATTACTGGATGTCATTGTTTCTGGTCCCTTTCAATGGATAAAGTTAGGACACACACACACACACACACACACACACACACACACACACACACTTATCTTTTTTCAAAATCATGAGTCTGTATTAATACTGATTTCAACCCAACAATACAATGGAAATGCCCCATTCTGTGTTTGTAACCCTCTTCTTTCCTAGGAAAAAACAATTTAAAGTGCTAAATAAAATGTAAAACCCACTTTATAGAAAGGACATACGTATAATATGAAAATTTTAAAAAAAAAGAGGAATGTTCAGGCAGGGACTAATTTAATGCAGGCAATCAGAGCTCTGAAGCCAGCTTTAACCTTAACAGCATTTATAAAACTTTGTAAAATTGACTACTTTTTCTACTTCAAGAAGCCAAAAAGGCAGAATGGCTTGCCCAAGGCAGAAAGTCTAACAAGATAATGCTCCAATTGCTGAATCCCAAAGAGCTTCTCCATAGTGTAACAGTGAACTAACAGGAACCTGCCTACAACCCAGCCCAGGGAAGTGAAAGTTCGATCCTTGGTGCTGAACAGAGGCGGGAAATCACTCCCCGACAATTACAGCTGTGAGCCATTCTCTCACATGAATTTGAAGCCGCAATTTGCTCTTTCCCAGCGGTGAGAATAATCTTAACTTCATAACGTAAAGTGGTCCTGGAACAGATAGTAACTCCAGTGCAGGATAAAGGTGAGCTCAACTCTCTGGAGATCATTACCCTATTCCAATTCTGAAAAAATGTTCACAAATTTCCAAGGAAAGAAAAGTTTAAAATAATAATAATTATAGGCAGTGGCTCATGCCTATAATCCTAGCACTTTGGGAGGCTGAGGTGAGAGGATTGCCTTAGTCCATGGGTTCGAGACCAGCCTGGGCAACTTGGCGAGACCTCATCTCTACAATAAATCAAAAAATAAATAAATACATCATGCAAGGCAAAAAGACACCATAAATAAGGGGTGGCAGAAAAGAAAAACTGGCAGAAGAATCAGTTCTCAAGAAATTCAGATATTGAAAATAACCAGAGAAAATAATACATATTTAATATGTTTCAAGAAATAACAAACTTTAAAATATAAGTTAAAGTATCTTTACAGAAAAAAAACTCCTAGAAATAAAAATTATAATAAAACTAAAAACATAAAAGATATATTTAGCAAAGAATAGGTACAGCTAAATAGAAAACTGGAAGATAGAGCTTAAGAAAGGCCCCAAACAGATACCCAGAGTCAGAGCCAGGATCAGTGGGAGAGGTTACTGGGAATCAAATCCCCAGTGGATATTAGGAAGAACTTGGCCAGGTCTGGTGGCTCACACTGGTAATCCCAGGGCTTTGGGACACCTAGGTGGGAGGATTGCTTGCAGCCAAGAGTTCAAGAACAGCCTGGGCAACATAGCAAGATCTTGTCTCTACAAAAAACAATAATAATAATTAAAAAGAAAGGAAGCACTTGCCTTCTTCTACATTGTGTTTGTTATATAAGTGTAAAGGCTTATTAAAGAAAGTCTGTGTAAAGGCTTATTAAAGAAAGTCTGGGACATTATAGAAAACTATAAAAAAAAAAAAAAAAAAAGAAGCCTCAATCCCACTTCTCAAAGTTAAATATTTTATATAAGTTTAACAATTAGTATGGTCTCTTTGTTATTTCACGTATTTATTCAACACATACTTATTGAATATACTCACTGTGTCAAGGAGATATGAATATACTCTATGTGTCAGAGATACAGTATTGAACAAGATAACTCATTTATGTCATCAAAGAGCTGAAACACTGGAGGAGCAGAGACCCCTTAACTCAGTGTTGGAATGGGGAAAGGTCAGTATAGACTTCTCCGGGGAAGGGGTACTTAACCTTAGAATTAAGAGGTAAGGAGAAACTAGTTTAGGTGGAGATGTAGTGGAAGAAATTTCCAGGCAAAAGAAACAGTATGTATAAAGTTCTAGAAAGAGAAAAGAAAGAAGAAAAAAAGATCAGTGTACCTGAAAAACAGAAGGCAGTATAAAAGCTGGGGAAGGTCAAGGGCAAAGGATGATCCCAGACAGACTTGAAAGACAAGTCTTGGGGCCCAACGGCCAGTTCCTGGAGCACTTTGTAAGTCACAGTGAAGAATTTGGACTTTATTGTGCATGCAATGTGGGACCATTAAAAGATATTGAAGTCTAGCCGGGTTCGGTGGCTCAGCCTGTAATCCCGCGCCTTGGGAGGCTGAGGTGAGTGAATTGCCTGAGCCTGCGGGTTCGAGACCCGCCTGGGCAACTTGGTGAGACGTCATCTCTACAATAAATCAAAAAATTAGCTGGTCGTTGTGGCGCGCACCTGTAGTTCCAGCTACTTGGAAGGCTGAGGCGGAAGGATCGCCGGAGCCCAGCAGGTCGAGGCTGCGGTGGCCGGGAGCGGCCACTGCACTCCAGTCTGGGCGACAGAGTGAGACTCCAACTCAAAAAAAAAATGAAAGCTTACTCCCGGCACAGCGTTATACACCTTGGCCTGCTTGTTTATAAGGCCTAGGGGGAAAAAAAAACTTTGCTATTTTCACTGTTATCTCTTTTCCTCTTGGGAGACACAATTAAAAAAAAAATCTTTCCCATGCTCATTTCAACATTCTCATTCCTGCTGACAGTTGGACGTTTTGGCCAATTAAGTATAACTACTTACACACCTCTTTTTTGTCATCTTTAATCTTGTACTAACCTCAAAAATTCTCTCCCTTCCTTTACTGCCCTTCAAACTTGTCCATTTCTAACATGTCACCCGAACATCTCTTTTTCTAAAATGTACATCTGATCATATAGCTCCTAAAAAACTTAAAAGATTTTAAAAAGCCTTTATTGGTTTTGCATATTTTACAGGTATAATTGAAACTCTTTGCTTTAGATCACAAGATCTTTGACAATTTCCAGCCCAAGCCTGGAAATGAATAATTGTTACGTGTATCATATGTGCTAATAAATATGATAGGACATGGACATTTCAATTAACCCCATGTAACCTTCACAACAATCTCGTGGGGCTAGTAGTTTTAACTCCATTTTTTTAAAATGAGAAAGCTGCGCTTAGAAAGGTTAAGTGATTTTCCCCCAAATAATGAATAGCATATTCTCATTGGCCTCTGAAATTTCCTAAGCAGCCTTCTGTATCTAGAGCACTAAAGTCTTCACTCATGTAGAGTTGAACTGTATTATCTTTCATGCCTCTCTAAAGTTCTTCAAACTGAGTCTGCTGCCTGGAATGAGCAGAAATCATATTTACTGGTCAATCTTTAGTCAAGCCTCCAGGTCCAGATCACCAGTCCCTTGCTCTGTTTAACTATTTTGTCCTGTGGAGAGATGATTAAATGCACCCTCCCTTGTGAGCCAGTAATCTTGTGAAGATATGTCCCATCACGAGGTGGTGAATCCCAGGTATGAAAAGTGTCCTTTCCTCACTCATCACCCAGGCACTGCTTCTTCCATCAGAAGACAACCATTTTAGGAAGTCAAGAAAGGATAGAATAGAGAACAACTTTAGGTTACTGCGGTATTCCTACTGTAGACAATCTATTACCTGCTGAGTTTTTCCTTCTTTTAAAATCAATATTCTTTTTGATATATTGAGACCAATGTGCTTATACAAAAAGGAATCGGTGCTCATGTATTCAAATGTCCCACAGAGAGATTTCTCTTATTTTCCATGCGTGTTTTCTTTTAACTGAGACAAATTTTAATTGTGGTTAAATACATATAAAATGTACCATATAAGTTTTAAGTAGTATTACGCATATTCATTTGCTGTGCAAACAATTTCCAGAAATTGTTCATCTTGCAAGACTAAAATTCTGTACCCATTAAACAACTTCCCATTGTCCCGTCCCCCAGCTCCTGACAACCATTGTTCTATTTTCTATTACTATGAGTCTGATGACTCTAGATACATCATACAAGAGGAATTAAAAAAAAGTATTTGTCTTTTTTGACTGGCTTATTTTACTTTGCACAACACCCTCAAGACTCATTCATGTTGTAGCATGTGTCAGAATTTCCTTCTTTTTTAAGGATGAATAATATTCTATTGTTATGTACCCATCTCAATTTTGTTTATCCATTCATTCCTCAATGGGCACTTGAGTTGCTTCTGTCTTTCGTCTATTATAGACAATGCTGCTATAAATATGAGTGTACAAATATCTCTTCAAGTCTCTGTTTTCAGTTATTTTGAATGTATATTCAGAAGTGGAATTGCTGGGTTATACAGTAATTCTACTTCTAATTTTTTTAAGGAACCACCAAACTGTTTTCCACAGTGGCTGCATCGTTTTACATTTCTATCAATAGTACACAAAAGTTTCAATTTTTCTACATCTGCTCCAACACATTTTGTTTTTGATAGTAGCCATCCTAATGAATATGGTAGATGTGGTTTTAAATCAAGAGAAACTCTCCCTAAAAGATCAGATGAGTTCTTTGTACTATTGGCCTCTCTGACACAAGGGTTATATATAATACAAGAGAGGCAGTCATCCTTTGCCACTTTTCTTTTTCTGAGTCAAGGTCTCACTCTGTTGCCCAGACTGGAATGCAGTAGCATGGTCATGGCTCACCGCAGGCTCAAGCCATCCTCCTGTATCAGGCTCCCAATTAGCTGGAACTACAGGTGTACACCACCATACTTGGCTAATTTTTAAAAATTTTTGTAGAGATGAGGTCTCGCTGTGTTGCCCAGGCTGGCCTCCAACTCTTGGGTTCAAGTGATCCTCCCACCCCAGTCTCACAAAGTGCTGGAATTACAGGCATGAGCCACTACACCCGACCTCCCTTGCCATTTTAATACCAATCGGTGTTCATAGAAAAAGCACAACTGAGTAGAAAAAATAAGCTCAGATCTGTGTCCAACCCAGCAAAGCATATGCAAAACGAGGTGGTTTGGCCATAAAAGCACAGTCCATAAACTACCTCCTCCTGCAGGCCTCTTCCCTTAGGTGTACTCCAGTGTCTGCCTAAGAGGAACCAAGCATCTTCTGGGGTGTTAGCCTTAGCGATCTGACTTTTATAAAGAATGAGCACTCATCAAACTCCCCAATTAAAGTACAAGTTTCTGGAGGATAGATGTTTTTCCTGTAAGTCTCTCCTGGTATTCTGCAGGGGATTAGAAATATATTCAATAAAATGTTTGTTGGCATCCTGGGAGTCACCAGGGATACAGAAGTGAAAAAACAAATAAAATCTCTGTCCTCAAGGACTTTAGAGTTAAGTGATAGAGACCAACTATACATATATAGGTGTATATGGAACAGGTGATGAATACTGTGGAATAAAAAAACAAAGCAGTAGAGAAGAATAGTAAACGGTAGGAGGGGAATGGTTGCAATTTCAAGGGCTCAAGATAGGCTCACTGAGATGTGGCATTTGGCCAAAGAGTTAAAGGAAGCAAGGGAGTGGGGCATGCTGATGGTTTTCCAGGAGAAGAGTACTCTTGGTTGAGAGAACAACAGTGCTGATTGCCTGAGATGGGGGTGTGTCTGATGTACTAGAACAGTGGTCCCCAACTTTTTTGGCATCAGGGATCGGTTTCGCAGAAGACAATTTTTCCACAGACAGGGATGGGGTAGGGGAATGTGCAGTGAAACCTCACTGTTAATGTTAATCTGTATTTGCAGCCACTCCCCAGTGCTAGCATCACCTCCTCAGCTCCATCTCAGATCATCAGGCATTACATTCTCATAAGGAGCGTGCAACCTAGATCCCTTGCTTACACAGTTCACAATAGGGTTCATGCTCCTATGAGAATCTAGTGCCTCTGCTGTCTTGACACAAGGTAGAGCTCTGCTCACCCACCATTTACCTCCTGCTGTGTGGCCCAGTTCCTAACAAGCCACCGGTACCAGTCTAGAACAGAGGAGGGGGAGGGAGGAGAAGGGGTCAGATATATAACAGAAAGTCAGGCTGTCCAGGGTCTTGCTGCTGCTGAAAGACCTTTCATTTGGGAAGCTTTTGGGAAGGTGAGAAGACAGGTTCTGAACAAAAGAAAGACAGGATCTGACCTACATTTATATGGGTCACTTTGACCATTGTGTTCAGAATAGAATATAAGGGGCAAGGATGGAAGAAAATTCTCAAAAATACTTAATCATTTTTGGGAGTGGAGTTCGTGATGTTTGGATCTGGGAGTTACATGAAGGGTGGGGAGGGTTAACCGCCTTCATTATATGGACTACACAGGTTCCAATGATGCCAGGCCCCCGGTCAAGCTGTTCTTGGATAACCCTGGTAATTAGGTTATGCTCCAGAGGTACACCTGTCTGGTGCATGCTGTCTGGTGAGTATGGGCTTGGGACTTGCAGGGCAGTAACTGCTGTCCGCTTTGGGGTTAAGGGAGTCACTGTCCAAACCTCATGTTAAAATTTGATCCCCAGTGTTGGAAGTTGGGCCTAATGAGAGGTGTTTTGGTCATGGGAGTAGAACCCTAGTGAAAGGTTTGGTGCGGTCCTTGCTGTAGTGAGCGAGTCCTCTTCTTGCTCTATGAGTTCCCTCAAGGGCTGATTGTTAGAAAGAGCCTGGTACTTACCTCCCCTCTCTCTTGCTTTCTCTCTCGCCATGTGATCTCTGCACATGCTTGCTCCCCTTCACCTTCCTCCAAGAGTTGATGTAGCCTGACACCCTCACCAGATGCAGATGCCCAATCCTGAACTTTCCAGTCATCAGAATTATAAGTCTTTTATAAACATAGACTACCAGCCTCAGGTGTTCCTTTGTATATCCCAACAAAAACAGACTCAGACACCCTGTGATTGGAGCAACATGTTGAGGCTAGGGAAAGGGACAGATGCCTACAGGGGATCTCTTTCTTCCTGAGTGAATGTGTCAGACTCATCTTTGAGAAATTTCTGCAGGGCTTAGTTTTGAGGGACTTTGAGCAAAATGTCAGTGGATTTTCAGTGGTGGCCATGGGCAGTAGACCACAGCTGGGTGGTTCCCATTTGAGAAATGCTACTTTTTTTTTTTCTACTAGTACTCATGAAATTCTCTCTGGTGACAGGAAATCACATGATGAGATCACAGCTGTTTCACCGAAAGTGCTACTAACTTGAGCTGTAAAGCTGTTCATAACCTTTAACCTTAGGCCTAGGCTTCAAGGAAATAAACCCCAAAGAAATAACCAAAAAATTAATTTGTACACATGTATTTCAAACTAAACACTGAGAATTTATAAACTAGAATGATTCAAGTGTTCAAGAAGAAATCAATAGTTAAACAAATAATAAAAACATTATAGGAAGAAGATGGAATGTTAGAGAGATGTTAGAAATAAGAGCTCTGGGGGTCCTTTTGGTGAACTGAGAAGTGCATAAGACATTATTCAGGGGAATAATGCACAATTCACAATTGCATGCTTGTATAATTGTACTTATATCAGATATGTGTACTCACTGACATGGATTTAGAGAAACAAAGATTAGTGAATTTGGAGAAATAAAAACTGAGTTTAAACTCATTGGGTTCTTTTACAAGGAGGACCCAAAAAACCCTGGAATTAGTTTTTGGAGGGTGGGCCCCTTGTAGTGCAGGCTTCCCCCACTAGATAAGTGTTCTAGGAATCCATTGGCATTAGTGTACCAGCTAGTACTGTCATGAGAGGCTACATTTAGCTTCAGTGCATTTTTTTGGGAGATTCTTTCAACACTTTTGCCCATTTCATGATGGGTGATTTACAAGTACACCTGCCCACTCTGTGTTGAGTGTTCAGCAGGTTTTGACCCAAAACGCCATTAACCCTGTGCCCCATCCTCCCTATTCACCTGATCTCAACCTGAGTGACTTCTTTTATTTCCCTGGATGAAAAAAAGTCCTCAAAGGGAAACATTTTGCCAATGTGGAAGAGGTGAAACGAAAATGACAGAAGCACTAAAAAGCATCAAAATCGACAAACTCAGTGGAAAAAGTGTCTTGATAGGTGTATTGCATCAAATGAAGAGTAATTTGAAGGTGACTGGAGTTTATACTTGTAAGAATGATATACAATTTTTTATAAATAAATTCTATTTTTTGACGTCCCCTTCGTACATAAAATGAGCAGATCATAAACCTAAATGTTAAAAAAATAAAGTCTTCAGATGAGATGGGGGGACATTGAAGGTACAGAGTAGAGTTGCTGACCCTTTGTCTTCATACACTGCTTAAACTGTTATTAGGCTTCAAGACCTATGTCCTCTTCCTCCCTGGTATGGCTCATTCATTATGAAATGAGAAGACTGAGGAAGAAGTAGGTAAGGGGAGAAGCCCCTGATTGTCAGCCTTGGAAGCCCAATCAGTGTAAGGGGAGAAACTCCCAGGTTGTCCGTGTCCTTGGTCTTGCTGAGTCACTGATGGCCCAAAGGTCATACACAGCTTGGCCAGCTCTGAAAACAGCCCTGCCATCTGATTTCAGGATGAAAAGTTAGAAAGCTGCTTCTCTGTGCCTCCTTTGTAAACAAGCCCAGATAATTTACATTGTGGTAGTTAAAAGTAGTGCCACATTTTATCAGTTAAATGCCTCAGTTTAGCAAAGATAGTGACATATATTATAAGGATATACATTTTTAAAATTCCTCCGAGGGAGATGGAAAAAAAAGAAATAAAATATGTGCAGAAAAGAATACACATTTTTTTTTCCTCCCAGGGGCCCACTGAACACATAGAGAAAGTGTTCTTTTTTTCCTTTGGTAATATTTAAAATACCCCAAATACGAATGGTAGGATTTATGGTTAATTTTACTTTCTCCCTTACATATTCCTGGACTGTTTAAATTTTAAAAAGTGAACACATTATTTTTACGAGGTAAAATTTTTTTTCCATTTGAAAAAAGCACCGAGTCAGTATTTTTATTCTTCCTAAATTGGCTCTTAAAAATATTAATAGATCAGACTATGTAAAATTGAAAATCTCTGTGACAATCTTCCCCAGCCAGCCTCCAACATAGACAATGCTTTTTTCGTTTTTTTCTTTTGAGTTGGGGTCTCACTCTGCCACCCAGTCTGGAGTGCACAGTATGGTCCTGGATTACTACAGCCTCAACCTTCTGGGTTCAAGTCATCCTTCTGACTCAGTCTCCTGAGTAGCTGGGACTACAGGTGTGTGCAACCATACCTAGCTAATTTTTCTATTATTATTATTATTTTCTTTATTTTAAAGATGTGGAGTACAATTCAGGGTTAAGTATACAAATGTTCATTATGCAGGTTCTATTTTTTTAAAAAGTATTTTTCTATTGCTGCCCAGGCTGGTATGATGTTTAAGTATAGGTGATAAACTAGAACTATTAGTTAATACCTCTAATACACAAAAATATTTTATAAATCACTAAAAAATGATAAGAAAAGGTCCAGAGATTTTAATAGAACTGTTGATTTACTGTAGAAAGGCTATAGACATGAAAAAAGGCAAACCTTACTTGTGGTTAAGCAAATGAGAATTAAAAGAGCAATTAGCTACTAATTTTCATCTGTTAGAGTAGAAAATGTTTACTGCTAATAGTTACAGGCATTCTCATACATGTTAGTGAGAAATTAAATTGGTACAAGTTGTTTGAAGGCAATACCTATTCAAGCTTTAAATGAGAATATCCTTTGACCCACACATGGTATTTATAAGAAATTTCGTAAGAAAGTAACTGTAAGGTTTTACACAGGTTTTATGATTAGATTGCTTGTTGTAAAATTGCTGTTTTACAGTCATTAAAAACAGTATGGGGAGTTACAAAATTGACTTCCTCCAGGATCCAGATTTAAGAGAGAATAGGAATGAATTGGGTGTCTGAGACCTTGAGGAAATACTCCAATATGTTGCCCTTGAAAGGATTAGACACTTTCTCAAAACTTGCTAATTCTTAGGGATAATTTCCTTATGCTCCTCCCGACTTCACAGTCCTACCTTTTTTATGTGCTAACTCACTCATGTTCGATGCTGTGAAATTAACAGTTTTCATCAGTTCTTGTAAAAATACCCTTGTACTCTGGGCAACAGAAAGTTTCCTTTCCTTGTCTCACACAGAATGGGTGCTCAAATCAGGGCCTCTCAAGTGTTTTATCTTTTGTACTAAGACCCATCAAGTGTTTTATTTTCCCAAATACAATTCTTTAGAGAAATTTTGGTGACTACAAATGACTACTCTTTTTATACAACAAAATGAGTAATCGGATTATTGGTGATGTAAAAAATCTTTATTATACATGTTGGTAATGGAACAATAAAAATGTGTTTCACATTTATAATTTTAACACATTTACACCTTAAAAAAATGCTATGAAGGGGCTTTAAGATAGGCCTAGAATTTGATAGCAGTGTACTCTTTCTTTGCTAAAAATGTATTTTTAAGATGGTTTGCTCTGATTCTGTCTGTGTGAAGTCTTAACCACGGTGTCATTTAAGTTTTTTAGTTTCTGGAAGAGGCTTTTGTGTTTGGAAAGGACTATTTGTGGTTACTTGGGCCTTAAGTTTGCATTCAATTTATTAAAGTTGTCAATTAAAAAACTTTTTCTTAAGTGTTTAAGTTTAACCTTCAAATCCGTATTTTACTTATAAGTTGAATACATTTTCTATAAAACTAATCTTTATTTCTACTTGTTCTTTGATTACAGATTATTTAAGTACTTGATCCTATTAAAAAATTTGGTAAATTGAATTCCCTTAAACATCAAAAAAGACGCATATAGAACATAAGTACCTTAATATTTTTCAAACCCTTCCAATTCCTTCCATGGTATTACCTTTCCAAGTTCTTTCTTTTTAGTCAGGTATTTCACTCTGTTGTCCAGTCTGGAGTGCAGTGTCACGATGCTGGCTCGCTGCAGGGCTTAAGTCATCCTCCCTCCTTCTCCTGAGCTCAAGCCTCCTCCTGGGCTCAAGCAATTCTTCTGCCTCAGCTTCCTGAGTTTCTGGGACTACAGGTGCATGCCACTACCATGCCTGGCTAACTTTTTGATTTTTTTGGTAAAGACGAGGTCTTTCTATATTACCCAGGCTAATCTCAAACTTCTGGGCTCAGCCAGTCCTCCGGGCTTGGCCTCCCAAAGTGCTGGGATTACAAGTGTGAGCCACTGTTCCTGGCCTACCTTTCCAGGCTTTTAAGTGATTCTTGTATATGTAATAAAACAATTTATAACTTTAGTAAATAAGATTCTTAACTTCCAAATGCTATTCAGAAGCAAATCAAATGAGTTTTCTTTTCTTTTTTTACTTTTTGGATTAAAATCTCAAATCAGATGTTAATCATGCATTTCAGGTTGAAATCAAAAGGACTATGTGTCAGATTGTTTCAAATGGAATAAAAAATGCCCCAAGATTATCCTGATGATTAAAAAGATGTATTCCCCAAATCCAGAGCACATAAAATAACAGGCAGTAGATAATAATTGCCTTATTTTTATACCTTCTTAAAGTTGATAATTTACTTACCCAACTAAGGAAAAGCTCTACCATCTAATATGGACTGAGGTAATTGGGTTTAAAGCTTTAGAATGCAATGTAGATTCAAGGCTGGGTTACAGAATGATTCTTTCATAATCGCAGGTGATCAGACTGACTGAACTGAACCAGGCATTCTCTGCTGTAGCAGCAGGGTTTTCTGAATCTCCAAAATTTTCTTTTCTTTTCTTTTTTTGAGTTGGAGTCTCACTCCATTGCCCAGACTGGAGTGCAGTGGCATGCTCCTGACCACCGCAGCCTCAACCTGCTTGGCTCTGGCGATCCTTCCACCTCAGCCTTCCAAGTAGCCGGAACTACAGGCGCGCACTACCATGCCTGGCTAATTTTTTATTTATTTTAGAGATGAGGTCTCACCAAGTTGACCAGGTGGGTCTTGAACCCGCGGGCTCAGGCAATCCATTTGCTTCGGCCTCCCAAAGCGCTGGGATTACAGGCTGAGCCACCTAGCCCGGCCTGAATCCCCAAACTTTTCAATTGGCATTTGGTTTTGCAACCACGTGTGTCACATGTGGCCTGCATCTATTTCAAGTTTCTTTTTTCTTTTTCTTCTCTAAACCTGCATTGTAAACGCTTTCAATATTTCAACCTTTTTTTATTGGCAAATTTGAAGCATGAACAAAAGGAGTCAGAAGGGCAGAATGAGTATAATACACTCATTAACCAGGTTTGACAATTATTAATTCATGATCAATCTTCTTTTATTTATATTTCCACCCATTCCCTTCTACCCTGTTTAAAATTTAGAAACAAATCCTAGATACCATGTCATTTCACAGCCCACTTGAGTCATCCACATGATTCTAGGAGATAAGGCCTTAAAAATGAAAAAGACCCACAATGCCATTATCTCACTTAAAATTAATGATTTCTTAATACCATTGAATTTCTTGATATCAATATACCTAATGTATTACTTAGGTAATATTCAAATTTCAAATTGTATTTTATTAATTATTATTAGTTGTCTAAATTTATATTCAAATAAGATTTATGTGATTGGTTGAGATTCTTTTTAAGTCTCTTTTAACCTCTCAGTTTTCTCCTTCATTTCTTATTTTTTTCTTGAGATTTACTTGTTCAAGAAACTGAGACATTTTTCCTATAGAGTTTCCCAGTGTGGATTTTGCTAAATTGATCCCCATAGTGTCATTTAATATGTTTCTCCAGCTTCTATTTTTCCTATAAATTGGCTGTTTGATACAGAGGCAAACTCAAATGTCATCTATGTCTCTCTCTGTGTGTGTGTGATTATAGCAAGACAAATTATTAGGTATTGGAGTATCCCATCAGGAGCAATATCTGGTTGTCTCTTCAACCTTTTAAAAATCACTTGACTTGAGTAAGTCAAATTGGGCACCCCCTGTCCAGGTCACAGATAATTTATTTGCTGAGTGACTAGAATTATTAGTATTCTGCTCTTCTCTTTCCTGTTTGTAACCGTTTCCTCTGTGTGAGAGTAGCACTCATTAAGTTCCTCATCCCCCTTTTAATTTTATTATTTGTATAAATTTAGGGGGTAACAGTGCTGTTGTATTACATGGATATACTGCACAGTGCTGATGTCTGGGCTTTTAATGTAACCATCACCTGAGTAATATACATTGTACCCATTATGTAACCTCTCATCCCTCACCCCCTCCCACCCTCCCATCCTTCCAAGTCTCCAATCTATGTTATTCCACACTGAATGCCCATGTGTACATGTTGTTTAACTCTCACTTACAAGTGAGAACACGTGGCATTTGACTTTCTCTGTTTTAGTTTATTTTATCACATGTCTCACAGATGAAATTTTATAGTTATTACATTAACGAGAAGCTACCAAGTAAGTTGAGCTTCTTTCTTTGTCAGGAGAGATGAGCCTGGTAGCCCTCTCTTCTGAACCCAACCAAATAGCCATTATACAGGCCATCTATCTCTAGCAGGTGGAACAAATCCTCTGGTACATAGTTAAGTTTTAACCTTACATGTAGAAAAAGTGGATGCTTTTTAGGGTTCCTGGGAAATCTAACCCTCCAAGCAATTTTATCCTTGACTTGAAATCCCAAAAAGAATTTTTTCACTTCTTTGACTTAGTGCTTGGGTCTCTTTTAAAATATGTTTAAGTTATCAGTACTTTATTGCATCTCCATATGAGTAAGTTTTTTGATGGTTTCCTGAGATATGACTTTGAAAGTGGAGGATAGAGATCTTAGGAGCTGATCCTTATGGCGAAGACTGATGGGGAATGTCTGGTATGGACTTATGGAACATACTTGGGAATCAAGTGTTGGGTAGATTAAATGAACTCTGGGATGGGCCAAGGGCGGGGGGGAGGAGGTGATGTGATACTTGGAATTCACTAGGATCCTGATCTAAAATTTTATTTATTTTATTTTTAGTTTTTCTTTATTTCAATAGCTTTTGGAGGTACAAATAGTTTTTGGTTACATGGTTGCATTATATAGCAGTGAAGAAGTCTGGGCTTTAAGTCTGATCCAAAATTTTAGATTACTCTTGAACCCACTAGTCTCTCCCAAATTTCTTATCTTTGAATTTTTTAAAATTTAAAAATTAGAAACATAAAATTGTATGTATTTTGCATATATATGATGCACAACATGACATTTTGAAGTACATTAAGTCCTCACATAATGTCATTGATAAAAAACCACTTTTTCCCTCATCAACATTATAATGAAATGATATTGAACAAAGCAGTATTATTCAAGGATGTGCTATATGCCTTTTCCCTTAAAGTCAGTTTCCAAAAACTTATTGATGCTAAGTGAGAACCCACTGTATGTATACGTTGTGGAACGATTAACTCTAGCTAAGTAACAAATGTATTACCTCACATAGTTATTTTTGTGATGAGAACACTTAACTTCTACTCCTGTCATTAACTGTAGTCACCATTTTGGACAACAGATACTCCTACAAACTGTAAATGTGTATTCCTTAACCAAAATAAAAAAACAATATCAGCATACATACTGTACTTCATTAGCAGTTAAACAAAAACTCACCTGCCTTAGGAAAATTTGTATTTCTATTATTGCTGAAAGATATGAATAGTCAACTGAAACGTTCATTCTGCTTGGCAAAACTGCAGAGTAATAGCAATAGCTGGGATGTACAATGCCAAGATCAGTAACAGAGTATGTTACTGGCTTCAAAATTGAGGGCATTGTTACTGAATTCTAAAATGTAATAGTTGAAAGTAATGATTTCTGCTTATTTGACAAAATCTGTTTCTAGAGAATAAATAGCTGTTGACATAAATACTTGAATGGTTGTTATTTGTGAAGGATACTGTCCCTAAGAGTAGTTCTTTCTTTAGCATTCATTTGAGTAAAAACCAGTTTATCAAGATTTCTCATTGGATTGGTAATAGCATATATCACCAGGGTTTTTATATCCCCATTGATACCCGTGCAGACAGCAGCTTTGCAGGAAGCAAATATGTTGAAATGACTCATGTGCCATAAAAATTATTTCTATTGAAAGTAATTTCAATAAAAAAGTTTGTACTTTCTCTTCTTAGACACCTTTAGCATGAGGCATTTAAAAAAATCTGTAGAGACAAGTCTAAGGACAATACCACGGTAAGACTGACAAAATTTCACTCGGTGTTATGGGTTCAATGTGTCTCCCTCCCCCCAATTTCATAAGTTGAAGCAGTAACCCCTAGTACCTCAGGAATGTGGCCTTATTTGGTGATATAGTGAGGATGTTGTCCCCTCCAAATCTCATGTTGAAACGTGATCCCCAGCATTGAAGGTGGCGCCTAGTGGGAGGTGATTGGGTCATGAGGCTGATCCCTCATGCATGGCTTGGTGACATTCTCTGGTAATGAGTGAGGTCTTGTTCTATTAGTTCATGGGGAGTTGGTTGTTTAAAAGAATCTGGCAACTCCTTCTCTCTGCTTGATGGCTCGTCTTGCCTTCTGTCATAAGCAAAATCTTCTGGAACCTCACCAGAAACCCAGCAGATGCTGGTGCCATGCAATACCGTGAGCCAAATAAACCTTTTTCCTTTATAATTACCCAGCCACAGGTACTCCTTATAGCGATGCAAAACAGACCGATATCTTTGGAAACAGGATTGATGCGGGTATAATTATTTAAGATGAGGTCATACTGGGTCAATCCAATATGACTAGTATGTGAAGAGCAGAGACACGAGTAGGTAAGGACAGTGCGAGGACACAGGGGGAACCCCATCTACAAGCCAAGGAATGTCTGAGGACATGAGAAGCTAGGAAAGAGGCATGGAACAGGTGATCCCTCACAGCCCTCAGAAGGAAGCTACCTGGCCGACATGCTGATCTTGGACACCTCCAGAATGGCAAGACAATAGGTTCCTGTTGCGTAAGTCACTCAGTTAGTGGTACTTTGCTATGGTGGTACTGGCAGACTGATACAGTTGAGAAGTCCAGTGAGAAAGAAACCCACTCTTTGAAAACTGAGAATGAGCAAGAGAGTGATTGGTGTAAAACAGTGGCAGATGGATCTCAAAGTCTTTAAATAAATAAATGAATAAATAAATAAAGATGGCTGGACACAGTGGCTCATGCTTGTAA